>JBBPRS010000135.1:0-52091 GCA_038093155.1 Boletus huronensis | reverse complement strand
GCTTCTTCCGACGAGACGGTCCAGATTACCACCTATCCTCCTGACCCGGCCTTGACCAGGCCATTTCCTCCCCTCCACCATCCGCTCCCAGTTCGTGCCGTTCTCCCACTCTCGCTCACACCCCTTGCAGAATCCTACGTCGTCAGTGCGTATGGGGACGTAATTCGTTTATACGACCTTTCTACCATATCTGAGCCTGAAATTCTCGGAGAGATTGATGCTCATTGGCACGACGTAACGGCCGTCAAACTCTGGATGCGGACGAGTAAAAATAAAGCTAGACAGACCAGAATCGAGCCATGGATCGTCTCCACTAGTCTAGATGGGACGATACGCAAGTGGCGCTTTAGTGGTAAGTGCGGTCCCTATATCGCAAGACCCAGCCACATTGAAGTCCATCAGAGCTCGCTACCTCCACGCCCAAGAATCCCGCCGGTAGAATGGAGCCAGTTGTCATTGCCCCTGTTCCAGAGCCCGCTGGAGATGCACCAGCAGGCAAATTAACAGAAGACGAAGAACGCGAACTCGCTGAATTGATGGGGGAAGATTGAGCTAGCATAGACATGTTCGTACATCCTACGCATGCATCGGGTAGTGGTCCTTCCATCCCGGATAAAATGGGTCCTCGTCTAGTGTCCTCTCTTCCCAGTCCTTCGGAACCAGTCCAGTTTCCTCTTGCTCTTTCGCCCATTCCCTGAGGGCAGGTACAACCTTGTGCTCAAGATGCCACGTGCCCTTGTATTGCATGATTGACTTCTTCCCCTCCAGCAATACCTTGAGGAGGAGCTTAGGGATATAAGGCTCCTGCCGGAAATCTGTGACGGGCGTGAAAAGGGCTTTAAAGTTGAAAACGATGGCGCGGGACTTTGGCATGCGGCGTAATGTTTGCCAGTCGACGCGCAGGTACATGCTGGAGAGTGGAAGGTCATGATCTTGCATCTGACGAATATTCCACTCTGCTTCGTCCGTCTGCAAAAAAAGGGGTTCTCCAACCTCGAGTCCCCAAGAACCACGTTGAATGGGTTTATCGCAGGGCATCTTTGAGAAAAACCTATAAAGGACCGGTGTAAGAGTAAGATGATCGGATCTGAGCTATACATATATCTGATATCACCTGTCCATTGAGAAAGCCATCTTCTCCTTGTAATCAGGGACCGGCCCGTGAATCTGGTGCAACGGTCTCCCTATCTTTTGACCGATATTCCAGCCAACGGCTGAGCATGACACCCCAGCTCGCAAGACGTATAGACCAGTCTTGGGGTCTTCCTGCGTGATCAGGAAGTCTTCTGGGACATGTTCGAGGAGAAACACGAGTGGATGAACAGTGCTGGCGTCGACCTTGATTCCGAGGATGTTGTTAGAGAACACGCCCGTCCGATCATCATAGTGGAACTGGTTGGGATATCTTTGACAAACGTATTGAATGACCATCTCCATGCATTCCCTCGACGCATCTTGACTTCCCGGAAGCTCGTCGATTACTAGTTTGCCGTGCTCTGCGTAGAGTTTCTTCCGCTGATCAATGCGTTCCCGATAGGTAGATTCGAGCTCGATCCACCAGTCTGGCTCGAGCCTCTTGAGAGCTTCAGACACAGTCAGTGTTGGACAAGGCGTGTCCCATGGACGGAAGAACTGACACATGGTCTGATGGTATTCCCATCGGAAAGGTCTGTACGGACGGGGTTTCGCCCTGTCGATGTCGAACTGATAGATTGGTTTGGGAGAAGGAAACCCTGTGAGCTTCGAGTAGTCGGGGAGTTTCTTCTGTTCAGAGACCTGTCCATTGAGCCATTGGTAGAAGCTAATTAAGCGCTGTTTTGAATGTCCGGCGAGCACAACTGCTACAATTCCTGTGGCTACGACAGCTGCGACGAGATCAAGCTGGACGACAGTGACCATTGTGTACAACAGCTGGAAGGACTAATCCCACGAGGCAATACAATGGGAAGCCTATCACCCGCAGTCCATGCAGACACGCGCCCAAAACGAGCTCACACGATACCGAGTCGAACCTTGGTGATGTTCTTCCGAAGGTACAGAGGGCACCATTTCAGACCTCTTTGTCTCGCACACACCCCAAATTTGTTTCAGGACTGGAAGTAGTATATACCGATATAATGCACAAATGTGATGGACGGTCCGAGGGATGGACATTCATAGCTTGGCTTTCGGGACCATTAGATTCGACGCGGCTTTCAAACTTGAGACCGCTTGCGAAAGCATCTCGTCGACACTAGATGGTCATGTCGTCAGCATTCGCGAATAGATGCTTGAAGTAGCTATCGTACATCGACTTCGCAGGCTTGATCTCCTATGATGAGACGGAGCATGAGCTAAGGAGACAGAGAGATGGAAGAAAACCAACGCTGATAGATCCAGCGACTTTCCCCATCAACCCTGATGGAAACACAATTAGAAAGGCAAGATGAGAGAGCACATCACCATCTTACACATCCGTCCCTCAAGTGATCTTTCTGGGTGCTTCTCTAACTCAACTTCGTGAGGGATTCTCCCTTGAGATACGAGCCTTGCTAGCTCTTGTTGCCGCTGAGACTCCCATTCGGTAACATAATGTGTGTTTCGGACGTTCATCGGTCGACCAGAGAAGATAAGAGTTCGAGCGATATCATCATATCCGGCCGTGAGGACAAGTTCTTTGTGCTTCGGAGGAGCTCCGGCTTCCTCGCTGGCAACAAAGCGTGTTCCAACCCAAACACCATCTGCTCCATACCTTGACAGTTTGGGGATAAACTAGGCCCAATGTGATACGGAAGACACTCACGAAAGAGCTGCTGCGAGGCCGCGGCCATCCGCGATACCTCCAGCGGCGACAACAACGATAGGCTCGCCTGTCAATGGACTCTTGGCACTTTTGCATAAATCAACAACAGCAGGAATGAGGATGGAGAACGGGGTTTCTCCTGTATGACCTCCGCCTTCACCACCTTGCGCACAAATGATGTCGACGCCTGGGAAATGAGACGTCATCTCGAAGCTTCGAATAATGAATAAGCGAACAGACCTTGGGCGAGTGCTTTACTGACATGCTATCGAGGAAGTGAGAACTATACAGGGTGATGTATACCACTAACGCACCTTTGGGTGCCCAACCATGCTACATTTGCAGAATTCTTAGTACCGAGTATCTCTGGCGAAAGAAGGGACTTGCTTCATTACAGGTATACCAGCTGCATGCAGCCTATCCACAGCAGCTTTGGGGGGTACTCCGACTGCGCTGACGAACAAGGCTGTCTTGCTGTCGACGATGACATCAAGGAGCTCGTCGAGCTGACCATTTGTATAATCATACTGCGAAAGCAAGATAAATGGGTCATGTACGTCCGATACGATAAACCTGGCAGTGGGGCATACGTTGGTTTTCCTTGCATTTCCACCTATCTGAGGCAGAAGTAGATCAACGCCGAAAGGTGCATTCTTGTCTTCGAGGTACGACTTTAATTCATCGATGGAGTGCTGAAGCACCTTTGGGGTTTGGCGAACGCCACCGATGACCCCAATTCCTCCGGAGTTGGTTACAGTTGCTGCCAACTTTGGGCCAGCAGCGACGTTCATTCCTGCCACGTTCGTCAAGGACCACAGGTAGTGAGAATTATTCGCTTTACATGCCTGCTAGCATGATGGGATGGTTGATCTTGAACAACCTGGTCAAGGGGGTCGAGAAGACGGGTTGTGAAGACGGCATTGTGAATGCAAAGTCGAGAGAGGACAACTGGATGCCGTGAAGTATTTCTGGTCCGCACTCGAACCTCAAATGTCAACCAGCCGCCGCCGCATCGGTGGGAGTTTTGGCGTAAACTCAGCATGAGGGATATGATTCCGGTCACCGGTCTTGAATGTGATCCGGTTGAAACGTGATGACATAATCTTCAATAGCACCCTTTCGCGATGACCGACAAATGCCCGGTGGACCATGGTCAAGGGGACAGTTGTCCGGTGGGACCAAGCACGCGGTCCACTTGGTCCTCTCTGTTCTCGACGAAGAGCCCGTCGCAGTCGAACCAGTCCTCGTTGTCCATAGATCGCGAGGTCTCGTCAATCCCGCGAACATCCGACACTAATTGGGTGTATCCTTCCGAGGCCCAGTTCTTCGCAGCCATGGCTCGGAAGAACCATAACCCCCAGGCTTCGGACATGAGGACCATTGTACCTATCCACAATGCTGTGAACGAGCGCGCTTGGTCCGAGCTCCTGAAATGGGAAGCTGGCAGAGGTGGAGAAAAGTGTGGTGGTATCAAGCTAGTGAATTTTAAAGGGAGACCAAACGACATGAGCCCCAAAGCGAGGTTGATGACGTTCCTTGGGTAGGCGTCCTTTCTGATTCCTAACAGTGGCCTAATGGGATTTTCGTTTTGTCTCCCAGCTATTCGGGACCCTTTGATCGCCACGATTGGACCGTGGATCGCTGCGGCACTAAGATCCGCTATGTTATTGACTTTTACACTGGGCGCGCCTCTGGCTCTTCAAATGTTTCCTTTTATCTTGACGTACGACCCGCCTTGGATGATTGGGAAGGGGTGAAAATGAGACTCGAGAGTGCATTCGGTGGTCTATTTGGTCCTGACACTCGGAAGAGCGGTATCGCTCCCCCCTCCTAATCTATCTACAATATTGTATATCCGTCACCTTCAACCTCTGCTCTGTGAGTACATGGTAATACTAATCAGTATAATATATCACCGTTTCACTGAAACTTTGGTCTTCTTCAGTGGTGGTTGCACAAACTCCACTTCACTTTCCTGCTCAGAATCGGTAGGACTGTCATCACCCACGTCGCTAACCTCTTCCTCCTCGTCCCACCCAACATCCTCCTCTTCTTCTTCATCCCCACTGCCATCCACTCGATCGTCGGAAGTCTCTTCAGGCAGGGCTTTCGATCCCCTTTGTTCTGCTTCCTTTTTTCGCCGCACATTTTCCTCCTGCTCTTCCCTTCGCTGTTTCCTCAACTTTTCCTTTGCCGCATGTGACGCTTTAAGCGCAGCAACCTCCGCTTTCGACTTTTTGACTACAAGGGTCATTAGAATCGATTCGACGATCACGCACAAGGCGCTTACCAAATTCGTGGTACATAACTGCGCCCTGTTTTCCGGGGACTCCTTCCGTTATCTTCACGAGTCTAAGTTCCATTCTGGGCCCGACTTCGTCCAGCTTCACCGCTTTCTTCTGCCCTTTCTTGTTGTTTCTCCCCACATAGTCATCCGCTAATGAGACCGCATCTACATCATCTCCTGCGGCACTTGATGCAGAGGAGGCAGCCGACTCGTAGCCTCCTTCGTTGACAGGTCCCGGCTCTCCTCGTTTTCTGAGAAGGAAATCCGCGACATCCTTCTCGTTTCCGAGATCGAGAACACCGGTCGTAGAAATGCTCGTGGACTTTTTAGTCCCTTCGAGGACTCGTCGAACGCGCTTGGAAATACCGTAGGGTTTTACAGTGATCAAGTAGTGTCGGAAGTCGAGAGTACCTCGTTCTGCGTTGTAAGCGACAAGGACGATACGACGCGCTCCTGAGAGAGACATCGAATTAGGTGCAAGTGGGGGAAACATGGACTGGAATGCCTTCATCAGAAGGGGTAGATGTGGAGGCGTATTTGGCGAGGGCGGAGGAAAAGAGGCGAGTACAAGCTATGAGACCAAAGGGATCAGGAAAATCAAAACAAAGATGCGAAGGAACGTAACGAACCAGGGGTGCGGTCAGATACTCTAAGCCCTGGCTTCGTGATGCGCGGGACGCTTTCAGCAAGTCTTTTTTCAAGCTGTATCGCTCAATTCGGAAGCTAAACGTCGGCCCAGTTGGTAAGCGAGCAATGCGAAGGGATGGAGCGACGTCGGTCAGCGTGATTGCCATAAGATGAGATACTTTGAGGGCTGGGCCCATCGTTAGAAAGTCTTTTAGCTTGTTGCGTTTGCGTTCCTGGAGGATCGAGTATCAAGCATGCAGACTCCAAAAACCCGTGAAAGACAGTACGAACTCTTAGTCGGGTAGCAGTATTTGGCTCCATAACTTTTCGCAGGTCGCGAACTAGCTGACTTAGAGAAGAACCAACCTGGCCATGCTTGATGATAAAGGACTTTGGTACATTTTCCTGCGCCTGTGAGCTTGCACTTGTGCTCTTGAGATGCGTCCGAGCCTTCCGCCTACGCGCCATATGTAATCGTAGAAATTTCGGAATCGGTTGCCTTTTCGGGACGTATTGGAGAGCGTTTGTTTGGCAATGTTGTCCAACGGCTTTGAGATTTAACAGTTGGAGCTGAGCAGAACAGTGGAATGTTAATTACAGGTATTAATATACAAAGGCTACCAGATCATTCTACATCGCTGAAGGAAGAATCTCGGATCCGAGTCACGAGACGAGGGATACAGCATACTCCAGATCAAAGCTACACTGAAGAGGCGAGGATACTAAAAACAACGAAAAAATAGTAAGGGGGGTATGAGTCCAAGTCGGTCAAGTCAGACAAGGACACACGGGCAGAGCCAAATGAGATATGCTATAAACGAACCCTCGCAAGAAACGACGGTTACGAGAGTGAAAAATATTAAAATTCGAGGAACTGATATATGGTCGGTTCAAATCTTTGATGAATGGGGGGAGGACTTTCCTCCATGACAAGTCCGGGCATATCTTCCAGGGATGGGAGAGGAAGATGAAGGAAGTGGCGGGTGTCGTCAAGTGAGGTAGTATGGGGGATGATTGGAGCCTGGCGAGTGAATGTTGTTCGTCAGCTGATCGTAATAATGGGGAAGAAAATCACCTTAATCTCACAGCGTTCTAAGGCATCCCAGTCCACGCCACGGAACCATGGATGATCAAGGACATCCTGTGGACCACCAATCATGTTCCCGAGGCGCTTGGTGCGATCCGGGTGTAAAAATGCCTTGATGAGCTCTTTGGAAAGCCGATCCATGGAGTGTGGCCAGTGAATGACTCCTCTCAAAATCTTCTCGTAGATGCCGTATGCAGTCTCATGGAAGAATGGAGGATATCCAACAAGCATTTCGTAACATAAAATTCCGCACGCCCACCAGTCCGCAGCCTTCCCATGTCCCTCAGACTGGATAATTTCTGGGGCTAAATATTCTGGTGTACCACATAGGGTCCATGTGCGATCGTCAACTATTTTGGCAAAACCAAAATCTGTCAAACGAAGATAGCCGCGCGAATCCAGAAGGAGGTTTTCGGGTTTGAGGTCACGGTATATGATGTTGAATGAATGCAGGTATTTTAGAGCAAGGATGATGTTAGCCAGATAGAACCGTGTGACGTCGGGGGTGAACTTTTGGGCCCTGCGAAGGTGAGTGAAGAGTTCACCACCGGGAACATAGGACATCAGCATGTAGATGTTCAAGCTGTCCTGGAAAGTCGCAAAGAGATCTACGACAAAAGGATGCCGGACCCGCGACAGGATGTAGCGCTCAGCATTAACATGCTCGACTTGGCGGAGGCGAACAATTTCAACTTTCCGAAGGACCTTCATGGCGAAGATGTTCTGAGATCCGGGAGTTGCTGACTTGAGACGAACTAAGAGAACGCGGCCAAATGTTCCTGTCCCTGGAGAGAACAATAAGTAACGCGTGAACCAAGAAACAACGATGAAACATTACCTAAAGCCCCCCTCACTTCAAAATCGGTTAATTTTAAAACGCCGGGTTTTTCAACGTGGACCTCCTCATTTTCGAGGGAACGAGCAGATTGAGGAGGTGGAGTGAGAGGTTGAGAGTTGGGAGCTTGCCAGTGAGGACAGGTTGCCTGCAAGGCTGGAGTTTGGTGCAGTTGTGACTGGAGATCTCGACTTGACGGTTTCTCTGGATACGGTTCTTGTTGCTGGCGTACCATCATGACACCAGCCGAGGTAGCATTCGTTCCATCCTCGCTATGGCTGGGAGACACGGGAGGGGTGATGAGCACTTTGTAGACCATAGGTATAGATTGACGACAGTATGGTGCGATTCCCAGCGGAATCGATGTGGCAGACTGGGGTGTGGGCGCGTGAAAATGGTCCATAATTTGATGGGTGATTCGGTTTGGGGTGTGAAATTCTGGGTGACCTCGGAATGACGATCGACAGACAGGAAAGGAGCGAAGAGAAAAAACCGCAGGGGTGATCGAGAAAGACTGGAGAAATCGAACGTGTATGAGAGACTAGTGATACAGCTACCGGGGTGTTAATCGAGTTGATATGTTATATGAGAAGGAACGCACGGATACAGGCCTGTTTCAGGGCGTGGTATGCAGGCGACGGTTGGCTTCTGAGCTCAGTAGAGACTGCCAGACTGGTAGTTCTGCCGACGAGCACGCCTAGCGGTGGTTGCTTCGGAAGCTCGCTCGAACTGGGAATACCTAGATCACAGGGCCCTCTTTAGCCGCCGAGGGCGATTGTTCGGCGCCAGATTTTTGTCGTTCTCAGCGGGCTTGCAGTTCGCCCGGGTTAAAAATGCTGTCAGACACGGCGAGGGAAGCAAGTAAAACCTTGGCTACGCGGACGTCGGGTTCGATTGGAGGTCATTAATGCAATTTTTGACCGAAACAACGTCTCGATTAGGACCACCTCCTCTCGGACTCGGCCAAGTTTATATAAGCTGCTCTTCGCTTTACTGCCATGTCTCGCGCGAGCAACGCCGGAGGATGGCTCAAAGGCACCACCGTGCGCAAGGGTGGCACCACCGCAACGAACGTTCATTTAACGCGACCCAATACCCCCCAGGTCCAGAGTACCTCCACGACGATATTCGGCGGTGGTGTCAAGGATGCATCTGGCAGAACGTCCGAATATTTCGTGAGTCCTGCGCGCGCCCCACCCTCCTGCCTGTTCCGGTTTCCTGAGACAGGAGCCATGGCAGTCTATGGACGATCAATGTCCTGTATGCAAATCCGACCGCTATCTCAACCCAAAGTTGCGATTGCTCGTAAGCGCGTGTTATCACAAGATGTACTTGTACCACGCACATTTGATTCCCATAACTCAATTCCCCCCGCGCACCCAGGTGTGAATCGTGTATCGATCGGTTGTTCACGCTCGGACCTGCCCCATGTCCGATATGTCAGAAGATCCTCCGAAAGCTAGCATTTGCCCCGCAAACGTTCGAGGACCTCACGGTCGAAAAGGAAGTCGCGGTACGGAGGCGTATAACGAAGGAGTAAGTCCGATTGTCTTACAGGTTACAACTGTCCCAACGGTGCCCCTTCCAGCTTTAACAAGCGCCGCGAAGATTTTCCCGACCTTCGGTCGTACAATGACTATCTCGAAGAAGTCGAGGATATAAGTAAGTACACAAATATTAGATTGTCGCTGAATTTCGTTTAACTTGAAAACTTGAATGTAGCATTCAATCTCATTAACGATATTGATGTTCCGGAAACCGAAGCTAGGATAGAGCGATATCGCAAAGAAAATGCGGCATTGATCGAACTCAACTTGCGACGAGAGGAACAGTATGTCCAAACTTTAAAAGAGCAGGAAGAGCAAGATCGGTTAGAAAGAGAACAGCGCACGCTCGAAGCCCGCAAGGAGGCAGAATTAGAACGCGAGGAGAAGGAAAAGGACCGACGGGAAATCATCGATCGACTGGAGACGAGTACCAAAGATGCTACCAAGGTTATCGCAAAATCCCGTGCAGAGGCAAACAAGCGGTTGTCTGCTCGTACTGCTGCCACTACTTTGGCCAAGAGCAGTGCACAACTCCTACGCTCACGTGCGGCGCAGAGCACCACCGTTCCCGATGTGCCACATGTCCCCTTGCAGGACGATTGGTATGCATACGAGGATATGTATACCCTGCGGGACAATTACGAGGACGTCTACAGTGAAGCAGTACGAGAAGATTCAGAAGGCATCATGAGGGCAGGGGGGTACTGTGTACACGAAGCCTGGGACAGGGCTGTGAGGTCCGCGGTCACTGCGTTGTTTTTACCTCCGCTCTCAGGGCCTTCTCGATTCGAAATTACACCTGGAGCGCCTCAGAGCATCGTGGCTTCCATATGATGATATAGATTCAGATTCTCTTTGTGAGGCGAATGGTATTAATCCACGCGATGGCTGAAGAATTCCGAGGATATTGTATTAACACTCAGCGACACTGAAAATGACTCTGCGATCGTTTTGCTCCTGGTCTGAGAGCGCATCACCCATGGTAAAGTAAAGAAGTTGGTACTCTTGCTTCTTCCTGAAACAATGCTCAGGTTAAATGGTAGGTTATGTGGTCAAAAGTGAACCAACTTGGATGTCGCCTTCAGCCTAAATGCTTTGATGACTGTGTCTGGATCCAGAGTGGACTTGAGGGCCACAGCTCGACGTGCATCATCCATCTTCTCATCATCTGAGTCGGGTATGCTGACAACGCCGTCGTCGGGATCCTCGTTCGTACGTGATCGCTTCTTGGAAGTAGGGGACTTCGATCGTTCACGGCGTTTGCTTTTACCGAGCGAGACGGATGACGACGACGCCAAATCCGCACTAGGCGACACGTTGAGAGCAGCCTGACGAATGTCCCCAGGAACTTTGCTATTCGTTTATATCAATTCTCAACGTCCCATGAATATTCACGTAGTCGAAACATCACCTTGAAGGATCGAACACAAGGAGGTTGTACTTGCCATTTTTCCCAAGTTCATAACCCACGATTGTTACGGAATGGCCGTCATACTGCATTATGACAGGCATTTTATTGGTGGCCAAAACAGGCGACGCGGTACGGAGTATCTTGTTGACATCTCCCTCGGGCTTTTCGGTGAAGTAATTAACAACCCACTCTGTCAGCGTATCAAATCCTGTGAGATCAAGATGAGTGATATGTCTTCACAAGATGAAACGGTAAACCTTTGGGGGAATTCCTAAGGTCAAAATCCACAAGCATGCAGCTAAGCAAATTTTCCACCGTTATTCCACGCCAGCCACAAGTTAACACGAATCTTACGGGATTTTGCGAGACGTGAAAGCAACGTAGAGGTCTGATGGTCTGGATTAGGAGTTGACAGCTGCTTATATTCACTACACATTACCTCCGGTCCCGAGTTTCTTCTTGGTGTTTACCAATTTATGATTGAAGTCACGAGCACCGATATCATCATAGCCTGCCGAACTGTCAGCACCAAAAATGAATTTATATTGACATCAATGTGATGCTACCTTGGTTCCACGCGTCTTCTATCCAGTGTTGTAGATTTCGTACACCAGGGAGTGACGGGGAACTGAGGTGAGCAGAGTAGACGGACTGGAATTGCTGGTCCATGAGAGCGGCACATGTCATCAGAAAGTTGCGATATCTAATGACGCAGTGATCAAACTAGTCAGCCCAAATCTCTCGTTTCGAATGTTAGGTAAGCTCACGTACCCGCAGCCCCAGCCCAAGTCAAAAGATTCACGGTTAACATGAGGTGTCCGCTCGTAGCATAGAGTAGCACGTCGAATGGCACCTTTTGTGTGGGATTTCTTCAGTGCCTCTTTCAAAATCGAGAGTACTCCTAACAATCTTCAGGTGCTAATTCGAACCTCACTCGAAGATGCCTTACCGGGCGTGTAATTGTCAGGCGGCGCCTTTGCCTGTGTGGGATGCCAGAAATTATCCTCTGCGCCCCTCTTGAACTTCATCGCAGTCGTGTTTGGCCGGCAGGTAATCACGGAGACGGGTTTTGGTCTCCCACGTCTGGCCCGTGCTGGCAGCGCTGCAGACGCGTCAAGCTCGGATATACAAGCAAAGGAGATTACCCAAACCGCACCGGTTGTCCGGCCTGAGTTGTGTTGCTCGTAATGATGCCTTCGTTCAGTAGCGCTCAGACCATCTAGATTGGTGGGGCAGACTTGGCAGATATCGTCTATTCCAGAGATGCTTACAAAGTGTCAATAAGGACGCCCAGGTCGGAGACAAGTATGATGGATTACCTTGCATCTACGATATTCTTCTTCTCCACTATTTCTATCTCGTCGTCCGACATGGACCTGTCAGTGTCAGTTTCAAGTGGTACGCGGTGGTGGCAGTGTCGATGAAGAGTGGGTTACATAAGCAATTGGATACGCCAGCTGTGGACGCGCGTCCGCACATACAACTCATCTTCACCAATGTCCAGGTCTTATGATCGCGGTGAGTACCACTTCTTTGCTCAGAGTCAAACACTGATCTTGTACTGTAGCACTCACCGTCTTCTCTCCCGACGGCCACTTGTTCCAGGTACTGTCCAGACGCGTCATCCTCGATCCTCCATCTCATGAGGTGTATGCAGGTCGAGTATGCACTTGAAGCCGTTCGAAAGGGGACATGTGCGGTAATTGTCTATCGCACACGTCCTGTCGACTCTGTCTTACTCTTGCTGCTAGGTCGGCGTACGAGGCAAGGATGTTGTCGTACTCGGCGTCGAGAAGAAATCTATGCTGCAGCTTCAGGACCCTCGCACAGTCCGCAAGGTAGTGATGCTTGACGATCACATCTGCTTGGCATTTGCTGGTATCGCATTCTGTCCACGATCTATTACTTTGCACTCACGCCTTCCAAAGGTCTCACTGCGGACGGTCGTGTCCTGATCGACAAGGCGCGGATAGAATGTCAAGGCCATCGGCTAACGGTGGAAGATCCAGTGACAGTGGAGTACATCACGAGACACATCGCAGGTATTCAACAGGTAAGCATACTTTCGTGGACCCTAGCAGACCTTAAATTCCTCGTACCCGACCAGAAATACACGCAATCGGGTGGTGTTCGTCCCTTTGGTATATCAACACTGATTGTCGGCTTCGACCCCCACGACACCAGACCAAGACTGTATCAGACAGAACCCAGTGGTATTTACAGCGCATGGAAGGTCGGTGACCCTCCAAGTACTGTTATAATAGTCCTCCCAAACTTTTACCAGGCAAATGCCATCGGTCGTTCATCTAAAACAGTTCGCGAGTTCTTAGAGAAGAACCACAAAGATGATATGACACGTGAAGAAAGCATCAAGCTGACAGTTAAAAGTCTTCTCGAGGTTGTGCAAACAGGAGCGAAGAACATCGAGATCAGTGTGATGGAAAGTTATGGAAAGGTCACTGTGAGCGTCCTTCACGTCCTCGAAGTATTATACAAGGCTGAGTTAGAATTTCAGAATTTGGAGCTCCCGGAAATTGAGGGCATAGTAAGCGAGATCGAGCGAGAGAAAGAGGCTGGTGGGTTAGTTATCATTATGCTTTTAACAACATGCTGATGCGTGCTTCGGAAGAGGCCGAACGAAAGCGTACTCGGTTGGCAGCGACTGCAGCTGGGCAGGCTGCGATGGCAACGCGGGCAGAGGCCGGCCAACCTTCAGGACAGTAAATATCAGATTCATCGTATCAGTCGTTACAAAATACGAACTGTGCACGAGCTGGAAGGCTGCGAGATGTCGATGAATCATGAAAGGCTTTCATGTAATAAACAAACGACAAGTACACGTGCAGGCCACGTCAAGTGAGCAGTACGCGTGGGCCTAACCAACTTGGCGATCAGCCTCACCGAGTTATGCATTCTTCATATCTCGCATCGACCCCGCAAATAGCTCAAAAACATGTTCTCCTCTCAGAGATACTTGCCGTGACGTCGGTCATGCGAAAGAACTCGCGTTGGGCTTCTGCAGCGCATACGCTCCACGCTCGGGATTACGCGCTGGCAAGGGACCTCGGTCTTCGGAGAGCAAGCCCTGGAGACAATAACCAACGTTCCGGGAGAGTCTCGCCAGAGGCAGATCTAATGGGTGGCTTCCAGGAACTCAAGCGTGCCGTTCGTGGTGCTGAAGGTACGTCCGACTTGTGCTTGAGATTCATGCCTCATGATGCTCCAGATATCCAGAGCATACCTCTGCCTGTGCTCCTCGGTCCCTTCTTCGCCCTCATCCGTTCCCCAATCTCGACAGGCCCCATTACATCGGCGGCACTTTCTGCCCTTCACAGTTTCTTCGTATGTGGATTGATTTCAGCCAATTCCGTCGAATTGGAGATTGCATTGGTCGAGCTGAGCAGCACAGTCTCACACTGTAAATTCGAAGCGAGTGATTCGTCGGGAGACGAGGTCGTTCTGCTCAAAATCATGGCAGTAATCCACGACTGCATGGTTGGGAGTAGTGTAGGGGCGTTCCTCGGCGACGTGGAGGTCTGCGAGATGCTAGAAACGGTGTTGACGACGTGCTGTCAGATGAGGTTAAGTGGTTTGTGGCATCATCCTCCGTGATTCCGTGTTTTTTCTGATCAACACAACCAGAGGTCTTACGGCGGTCTGCGGAGTCGACGATGCTTTCGATCGCTCGAACGATGTTTGGGCGTCTCCACGGATTTGACCCCGCCGAGGAGGAAGCAAAACTTCGCGTTCACGAAGATGAACCTCAGCACGGCGACCTTAGCCTGTCGGTTCCGACTACCGTGACTTCACACAGTCAAGTCATCGACAACGCAATCTCCCCAGGTACACACGGGGATGAGACAAACTATACAGGTACTGTGACACAGGACCCTACCCTCGATGCGGCCAATACTCCGGACAGAACCGCGGAAGGGAGTGTTCCATCTGCTGTTGTTCCCAGACCTTGTGGGTTTATACAAAGTCCCTTGAACCGTTCTCGTGTCTCATCCATTACAGATGGGCTTCCTGCCCTCTTAGAGCTTCTTCGGGTGCTTGTCAATATCCTGGATCCAAATGACCAAGTCCACACAGATTCGACGCGGTTGACTGCTCTCACCATCTTGAACGCTACTATCGAAACATGCGAGACCAGGATTGGAGATTACCCTTCCCTCACTGTCCTGATTCTAGATCTTGGATGTAAAAACCTTTTCCAGCTCGCGCGTTCCGACAACCCCGCTGTGCTGCAGGGTGCTCTGCGAACGATCTCTTCGTTGTTCGAGGTCATGCGACCACACCTCAAGTTGCAGCAGGAGCTTTATCTAGCTTTCAGCATCGATCGTCTGGCAGCCCCTCCTCTTCTGAGATCCTATACGACAAAAAAGCACCAAACGAGTTCACCACGTCCTGGCACTCCCGCTACATCGACTCCGACTCTCGGACCAGTTGACACAGAACTTGACTTAGAGAAAGGCAGTCCTGTACCTTCCCGCCCTCCCGTACAACCGGCCCGTGGTGACACCCGTGACTTGATGTTGGAGACATTGAGTCAGATATCCCGGCATCCTAGTTTCATGGTTGATCTTTACGCCAATTATGACTGTGACATAAATTGCGAGAATCTTTTTGAACGCCTCATAGAGTTCTTAACCAAGGTGGGTCTGACATGTGTCATCGTCTCTTCGTTACTTCATTCTCGTTTGTAGGGGGTGTACCCTTGGCAATATTCGTCTGCTTCAGAGACACAACAGTTGCATTCGCAGTACCTTTGTTTGGATATGTTGCTAGCGTTCGTGAATGACATGGCAGCACGCGCGCGAGGGGTAAGTGTCTCTTTCTGTTCCATCATATATGCTCACTTGAGGTGCAGGAAAGCGAAGCCTGGAAACCGGTATGTCTTACTTGCGTCCCTCGGAATGCATTCTGAGGCTGTTCCCTAGGATTTCGAGTCACCAGAGCAACTCCTGCAAAGCAAGTCTAGGAAGAAGCTTGTGTTGACAGGGGCCGCCAGATTCAACTCGAAGCCCAAGCTCGGGCTCGCTTTCCTGGAGGAGAACAAACTCATATACTCGGACCTTTCTCCAGAAGTATCTCGCGCAAAGAGTTTGGCGAAGTTCTTGAAGAGTTCTACTCGCCTGGATAAACGTCTGCTTGGGGATTACTTGTCAAAACCAGACAACTTAGAGCTACTGAAAGAGTTCATGGACTTATTCGAGTTCAAAGATGTGAATTACTTTTCTTCCTCAGATTTTCCGTAACTCATACATACATCGTCAGAAACCGATGGTGGATGCCATGCGGGAGATGCTGGAAACTCTCAGACTTCCTGGGGAGGCTCAACAGATTGATCGTATCGCTGAGACATTTGCGTCGGCCTATTTTGCTTCAAAGCCAGGCAAGTATGGACATCTTTGATGTCACTCCAACGCTGATATTGGCTGTACTGATCTCTTTTAGCCGAGATCAAAACTCAAGATGCTGTTTATGTGCTGGCATACTCAATCATTATGCTTAATACTGATCTCCACAATCCCCAAGTTCGGGCAAGTGCAACCCTCTTGTTACCCTTCTTCTAAAGCTCACAATATACTAGAAACGGATGACAATAGAGGATTACCAGCGGAATCTGAGGGGACAGAATGGGGGTGATAATTTTTCACCCGAGTTCCTAGTATGGACTATCCAGATCTTCGTTCGCTCTGGCTAACTTTTCCCAGCAACACATTTATGATTCGATACGCAAGCGTGAAATCATTATGCCGGAGGAGCATACTGGCCAGCTAGGGTTCGAATATGCATGGAAAGAACTGCTTGCCCGCTCGCGGCAATCAGGTTCGCACAAAGTCTCCTCAAAAGTGTTCATGGCTAAAAAAAACAATTCATAGGGCGCTTCATGATGTGCAACTCAGCTCTATTTGATTTCGACATGTTCAAAACCGTCTGGAAGCCAGTTATATCTGCCATCGCCCATGCCTTTATTACCTTCGATGACGAATATGTGATCCAGCGAGCAATTTCAGGATTCCGACAATGCGCTACACTGGCAGGACACTTCAATCTGCCGGATGTGTTTGATTTCGTGGTAGTCTCGCTTTCGCAGGCTACCAGCCTTCTGTCCGAGAACCTCCCTGTTCACGTCCCCAACTATCCGGTCGTTGAAGTTGAAGGACAGTCTGTAACCGTTTCCTCGCTGTCTGTCAAATTTGGAACGAACTTCAAAGGACAACTGGCTGCGGTGGTCCTATTCAATATCGTCAATGGCAATGGCAATGCTCTTCGTGAAGGTTGGACACAAGTAAGATCATCTCCTGTCATTGTCGCTACTTCGAGCACTAACCCCCGTGGAGATTTTCGAGATGTTCGAGAACTTGTTCATGCACTCCTTGCTGCCAACAAGGATGTTACAAATGGAAGATTTCCTTGGTGGTGTTACAATGATACCACTCCGTGGCGCTCACCCATCAAGGCCAGCTCCAAGGAGTGATGGTTTACTATCCGCCCTGTCATCGTACCTCATGACTCCCTATAGCGCAAGTTCCGACAACCTCGTACCCGAAGCCACGGACCAAGAGGTAGAAAGTACTTTATGCACCATCGACTGCATAGCATCATGCCGTCTAGACGAACTTTACGCACAAATCATGTGAGTTCGTAATGGAGAGGATGACGCATATCTTTAAGTGTTATTTAGGCAGCTAGAGTCGGAGGCCCTGGTCGCTGCCATTAGAGCGCTTGAGGCGCTCGCGCACGAGAGGACTATTGCCAGGCTCAAGCAAGAATCCGACGATGTCGCGAGCCCGTACAGTGGAGCATCCCAAAGTGACGGAATCTACGTTCTACCCTACGATCCCGCTGCTGTCTTCCTTCTGGAAACGATGGTAAGCATTGCATGCCACACGAGTCAGTGTATCGAGGACCTTTGGTAAGTCTTCACTGAGCCATATGCACCTCCATGACTGAACTATGCGCACTTTAGGCCCGTGATTTTCGAGCACCTATCGGCGCTCTTATCTGCCTCGATCCATTATAGTGTACTACTCATTGAGCGAGCTGTTGTTGCGCTCTTGCGCCTTGCGTTGATCCTTGCTCAAAAGGTGAGTACACGTCCACTTGGTTCAAGTTTAATGCCGACGTGTTTTGAAACGAAGAATACTTTGCGCGATCAACTCTATATATCACTCGACTTGATCGCCAACCTGCCATCGTCCGTTGCCAACTCGGTTGCAGAACACGTAGTGGCAGGTGTAGGCTTGATTTTGCAACACAAACCTCCCTCTAGGTGAGCCATTTTTAGCCTTTCGGAACAGAGCGCCGGGGTCGATTGTGACTGATGATCAACCTAGCACGCAGACCGAGTGGAACGTTATATTTGCGACGCTCCGTTCAACGATCTCGAACCCCGAGGCAGCTCGATCCACGTTCAACCTTGTTGCGAGTTTCGCCTCCGAAGGACCGGGGCAACAAATCACCCCAGATAACTTTGCAGGACTCCTGGCTACCCTGGACGACTTTGGTACCGCCGCGGGGATGTCGATACAGTTGCCACCACCAAAGCCTCGTCGAACACGGCAGCAGCCCACTGCAGAGTACCTCGATTATCTTTAACAGCCAACTGTTGCTCACACATCCGTTTTAGCTCACCCCCTATCGATCGTGGCCGCAAGTCCATCGACCTAATTTTCGACCTGAAGAGAGTTATTGCGCCGTTTGCTGAGTCTACCAAGTTGCAGCCCGGACAAGGTGACCTATATGTTGACTTTGAACCCGTGTAGGCTTTGATGCTGATGTTTCTGGAAAATAAAACAGTTTGGCGGTATTATTGCCTACCATTGAGCTCGTCTCTGGGGAGACAATCGACGAATCCATCCAGACTCGTCCGAAACACCGCCATCAATCAGCTGCAACGTCTCTTGCTCGGTCCTCAACTCGTCTATGATGAGGCGGACCATGACCAGGTCGAAGACATCTTCAACACCGTGATTTTCCCCATCGTGGACGAGCTGTTGAGACCCCAGGTGTACTTGCTAGATCCGCAGGGCATGTCGGAGACACGGTTAAGGGCGTCTGCGTTGCTGTGCAAAGCCTTTGTGCAGTTCGAAGTGGCTCAAAACCGTCGGAACGCGGACGTTAGGATCCTGTGGATCGAAATCTTGGATTTGCTTGACCGTCTGATCAACGCAGAGAAGAGCGAACAGCTGGTACGTGCTATACTATGAATTGCACTTGCTGGTGTCTTGAACGGAGGATATCCAGTATGAAGCTGTTTCCGAATCACTCAAGAACGTGGTCTTGGTGATGAATGCAGCGAGCATCCTTGTCCCACCACCTGCAGGTGAGGACGACCGTGACGAACAGCAGCGCACGATGTGGACTGCAACGCAAGCGAGGCTGGAGCGGTTCTTGCCGGGATTCTTGGCCGAAGTGGTCTCCGTACCCCAACTTACTACGCCTTCAGCGGACTCGAAACATGCTTCTGGCTGAACGACAACAAGATAACTACATTTCCTGTATAATTACAGACGATATGACACTTTCTCTGGAAAGACTGCATTGCATGGGGAATGACCAAGAACGGCTTAGAAGATTTTTATCTTTGATGAGCTGTTTGGTGGAGTCGTTAGGAATATTTCAAACTTCACCGGGATCCTGAATGACTCACCGAATACGCGAGTAAACTCCAGCGAGAACGACAAACGGCGCAATGGTGTATGCTAGCAAGCGCACAAAGGAGTCGCTATTATCGATCACCCAGGTAGACTGACCCCCTCCTAAATGTGCTGTAAACAAAAGAATCGGGAAGAGGATGTACCCTGACAACCTAAGAGCCGCAAGGCGGGTGAGCCCGACGACCAGAATAGGAGTGCAATGCGTCGTTCGTTACCTGTGGTACTTCCACATCGCCTTGGCCTTCATTCCACCTCCCCAGACGGCGCCGCCAAACCACACGGTCGAGCCCCCGACCAAGGCCTGGACGATAATCCACGCGACCGTGATAACTCCAAACGTCTACGAAAAGTCGCGATGAACGTGCAGGAAAAAAAAAAATTTGCTCAGAGAGACGGGCGGACACGTACGCCGTGCCAAGTGGTCAAGTGCGGCGCATGATGACTAATCTTGTGGAGGAAGATGGCGAGCCCTCCCGTGAGGATGACGGGGATACCGACATAAATCGTGGCGATCTGGTGCCTTTGGAGACCCGCGGCTTTGGTGTGGGGTTGGGAGGTGGGCTGAAGGGTCAAGATACCTTTGTGACAGGGAAGTCGTCGGTAGAAGAACGCGAATTATAATTATGCGATCGAGTGGCGAAGGGTGCTTACCATACGTGAAGCAGCCGATGGCTACGCTCTGCAACAGGGGGTGGAACGTGAACCAACCGAGGGAGGCCGGGTTGCTGCTGAGGATGATAGCCCACGTCGCTAGCACGAAGACCTGCGGGGGGTAATTAGGGGACCGTCAGACACGACAAACATGCAGCATGTATGCTCACAAAATACGAGGCCTGTGGGCGCAGAAAGCGGATTAGAAAGGCGAATACAGGACGAAGCGCTGAACATACCCATACGAGAACGTTCGAAGGGCGGTCGCTCTCGCGGCCCTCGGGCTTGGCAATGTCGGGAGGCATGGACTGAAGGAGTGCTTGTTGCTCCTCGATGGGTGAGCGTGGCTCGTCTTCTGCAGAAGGGCTCGCTTGGTCGATTGGGGAGGCCATCGCGTAAAGGACTGACGACAAGCTGGCGCAAATTTATCGCGGTCGGCAAGGCTCGCGAACGTGCGTTAATTAAGTAGCTGATTAAACAACACTACTGCTCAGCGGGGTACAGCAAGCGTAAACAACATAAACAAGACGGACGGACATCGCGATAGCAAGAGCGGAAAGAGATGGCAGACACACCAAGCCCCAGAAACAAAACCCCCGTAGATGCGCTTCGACGGCCTCACTGCCCCTCTAACCGCGGCCACGTCCCTTCCTCTTTCCACTTTTCTACAACCTCTCTCAGTGTCTCGTGATCGAACGACGGACGCTTCAGTTGATATCCAATAACGCTTTTAATCTTCTTGTTGCTGTATGCAAGCTTGTGTTTTGACAAGGCATACTTGCACATGTATGCGGTCAACGGCGTGTACGCGATCGGCGGGGTCGAATGCTGGAGCATCTCCGTCCATGTCCCCACGTGGTGCTCGTTGATCTCCTCCACCAAGTCGTCTAGCTTGAGCTGAGTAGCAGTTAGCACGACTGTACGCGTCACCAAACAGAGGCACCGTACCTTTGCGACCGTCGTCTCGAAGCTCGAGTAAAACTCAAAGGTGGTCCCAAAATACTCGGTGATCATCGAACCGCCTTTGGCTAACGTCGTCTCCGAATCATCCACCAAATTAAACAGGGGGGCGATTGGCTGGTCGTCCGGTGAAACCATCCCATCCACATCCTTAGTCTTGCTCTTCTCGTTGTGAAAGGGTATCTTCTCTCCGGCCAACCTATTAGCCTGTTCACGACCCTGCTGGTTTATCCACACTGCACATGCCCACAATGCGCCTGCCACGTCGTCGACGTGTACAGTGTGTACAGGCTCCTTGCCTGGTCCCCATCTATAATTAAATCTCTGTCGGTTGTAACATCACCACGAATTGGGTCAAACGTACATCGTCCTCATCGGTTTCTTCATATACCCATATACTGATGCGACAGTAATGACTAGGGGATCTTTGAATCACGTCAGAATCGTATAGCCAACAGGGCAGTATGTTTCTCACAGAGGCCATATTCCACGTACGGACCATACACAAAGCCACAACGCAAGATGACAAGGTTCAGCCTAGTGAGTGTCAGCGTGCTTTCTTGGACTGATTTCAGACGGTTACCCTTCGATAGACGCCAACGAGCGGAGTGTTTCATGCCACCAAACATCAAGTGGTCTGACGGGTTTCACATCCTCTTTCTCGTCATGGGAACCCTTGTCTGAGGATTCATAGACCGGTTGTTGTAGGCGCACATATGCTTTCACTTTGCGTTTCGCGGCCTCCAACGCGATGATGCGGGCAACTGTGAATGTCAACTTGATGGCGATCTGGGATGTAACGTTATCACCAATGGGAGGCAGACGGGGGAAAATGCGGCATACGACTTCTCCACGGTCGTGATTGACCTCTCCAGTGAGATCGAATACATAAGAGTAGGGGGCCTTTCCCGGCGGTGGATCAAAGGCAGCGGCAACAGCGGCTTGTATGGGTTTCAGATGAATATTGTGCCCTAGAGCTGGTGACTTACTGGGGACGGTGAGGTTTGCCTGGCGGTATTCGACATCTGGCTGAGAAAGAACCTTTGGAAATTCTGCCCCGAGATAGCTATGGAGATGAGAATAAGTCTAGTATGGGAAGGAGAGAAGAGCGCACTCACGTTGTGGGAGGAGACACGGAAAACTTGTCGACGATGCACAGGTGCTGGTACGGTATTCGAGTGGTGAGAATGTGTGGACAGGAGGGGAAGGAGACGTACGGAGACCAAACGTCGACCCTCCGGAGGGACTAGCAGGGCGGCGAGGGCGCGTGAAAAGGTGTTGAGGCCACCTGCGAGAGATCGGATGGGGATCGGGGCGTGAGCTGGGGGACGAGAGAGATGATACGAGGGGAGAGCGCACCGAAAATTATAGCGCTTGGTTTCTCGCCGTTGTCAGACATGGTGGAAGTGGACGGGGAAAGTGATCGGTCGTCACGGCCGTCCTTTATACGGCCAGCGTCGCGGAGGCAACCAAATCTCAAAAGCGAGATTCGGGTATTACGTATGCATGAGACTTGGTCTTGCCAGCATCAATATGTCCGTACAATCTCAAAGTACCCGTAGCCGCAGGGGAAGCAGAATAATGAATTACAATCGACAATCTAAAGGCACAGGCGGAGAACTGGGGCACCCACACGGTGCCGAGCGCCCTCAAAGGTCCTTCTGATGTACATACACCGACGAGAAATCCTTCTTCGCGAGGTCTGGCCGGCGTCGGATCACTTCTTCGTAAAAGTCCCTCGCAGCCTTGCCGAGAGGAAGAGCGCTGCTGCTAGCCTCCGCGATGTTCGTCGCGAGTTCCATGTCCTGGCGTGACAGATCACTCATTAGATGCACAGGCACAATGAACCAACCTACCTTCAACATAAGCGCGGTGGCGAATCCGCCTTCGTAGTCCTTCTCGCAAGGTGGCGACTTGTCTGGAAGCGAGGATGGCACAGGGTTGTTAACAGAAGAAGCCCAACAGCTGCCTGTCGAGCTATTAATCACACCGGCAAGTACTGCAGGGTCCAGCCCTAATCTCCGCCCGAGGAGCATGGCTTCTCCAACGACGATCTGTTGGACACCTAGCACAAGGTTATTGCAAACTTTTGCGCCCAATCCCGCACCAGAGGGGCCACAGTGGATGATGCATCTCCCCATCAGCTCCAGAATCGGTCGTGCTTGGAGAAAAGAGGCTTCTGTGCCGCCGACCAGGAACGAAAGAGTGCCCGCTTGCGCGCCGGTGACGCCTGTTTTTGTATTCATTAGGCGGGACGGCGATTATTCGAGCAATACAGACCTCCAGATACGGGTGCATCGATCATCTGTGCTCCCGTCGGGATGACATCACCAGCGACTTGGCGCGCGACACCCACATCCAGTGTCGTAGAGTCGATGAGCAGAGAATTTCGCGTTTCGGTGCTCTTCAAGCCTTTCAGCGCGGATATAATTCCATGTCGATCACAGTAGACAGTCTTGACCTGGGGTGAAGAGGGTAACATCGTGATCACCGTCTCGGAAGCCCGTACAGCTCTGCCGAATGTGTCCACATGAGCTCGTCTGCATGCCACAGAGCACAGTTAAGATGCTGAGAGTCACCTACTCCTCGGGTGTCTGGACGATATCGACCCTCGCGCCGGGGAACTGAGACAGGAAGTTCCGACGGAAGGTCACTGCACTCTCCGGCACCGCGTCGCATACTATAAAATGTGAATCGGCGGATTGTGCGAACTTCTTAGAGAAGAGGTTGTAGGCCATCTCTGAGCCCATGCGACCGAGCCCAATGAATGCCGTGCTCTTTGACCGCACCACACGAGAGTCGAGTGTACGAAGGGTTGGTCTCATTGTCGGTAGGGTGGGTGTCAAAGTCGGACGAAAGATGCTTTAGATCCCATGATGCATTGAACCGCCCCAGTCACATTGACAAGCGAGCCAGTATATTAATAGATTACATCAGCAAGTAGTCCAAGCAATAATCATCCCGGCCAGCTCGAGACAGCGCTCAACGACGTGCCAATGCTTGCCGCAGCGACATCATTTTTCACTCGGACCGCGATATCTCAGTCCTATAACATCGGCCCATCAAATGGTAGTCGGTCATCCACCCCAACCCCTTCAGGATCTTCGACTTCTGGCACACACCCTTTGGCAATAGCGTCGAGTAGAGTTGGTCTATGGAGGGTTCAAGGGGCAACACACAGGGTCACAAACAAGCATGTATCTGTCTGGACATTTGACAAGCGAGCTGAGATGGAGGGCCTCGGCCCTATGTCCAAGGAACGCGTCCTGGAGATTATGAAGGCCGAGGTAACAGCTGTGCTTGCCAGCATCGATGCAAAACTAACCGTTTCGTCAGGCTGCTGCTTTGAGCAGATTGCGCCATCCATCCATCCTCGGTATGTCCTCTCAACATTTACAATCTGTGCTACTCACCAGAAGTCACGAAGAAATGGTCGAGCCTCTCGAGGAAACCCGCAGCGAGCTGATCTTTGCGACGGAGCCCATTCTCTCATCTCTGGACATGTCAATATCACGAGGATCTCATTATACCCCTCTTGTCGAACTTGACGAGATTGAAGTGAGCGATAGCATCCTTGCAATCTCTCTCAGTATGTTTATTTTCACCCAGATTCAAAAGGGCATCCTTCAGTTATGCAAGGGACTCTCATTCTTACATTCATCGGCCAAATTAATACATTCAAATTTGAAACCAGAATGCATCATTATCAACGAAGCCGTGCGTGAAGTACTTTGACGATGTTATTTCCGTTAAGTGCTTGTCGCTGCAGGGTGACTGGAAAATATCTGGTTTGGGCTTGACTATCTCCCTGGTGACTGCCGACGGGTCACCGTCACGGTGGGGGTTTCCCGGATTTGATGGTCGTGTCCCATCCTACATCCAGCGTTCATTCGATTACATCGGTATTCCCATTTCCTTTGCTTGTTGACTGTGTCAAGTTTAAACATCACAACAGCTCCAGAGTATGCTTTGGATGAGGTACTCGTCACGGCGTCTGACATGTACTCTCTCGGTGCCGTGATATACGCTGTTCACTGTAGAGGTAGACCGCCCTTTCAGAACCACGGAAGTCTCGGCGGTCTGCGCGATAATGCGGGTCGATCTATTCCAGACATAGGACACTTGGACTCAGATTTGCAGGGTATTTCTTCTCCTAGTGTCCCTCATTTACCCGAGCCTGATGTCAAACACACCAAGATCTCTTACGGTCACTCATTACGCCAGGGTCCCAAAGCAGGCCAACCCCATCCACGCTTCCATCCCACCCCTTCTTCTCCTCGCTCCCAATTTCCACGCTCAACTTCTTGGATCGATCGAATTTTACAGCAAAGACTCGAGAAGAGAAAATATCATTTATGAAAGGTCTAACCGGTGTTTTGGGTAAATTCTCAGAAGGTTTGAGAATACGGAAGATATTACCATCGCTACTCGAAGAGGTTTGACTTCCTCAGTCCTGCCGTTGTTCCAATGCGTGCTGACGTAACGTTGAATTGCAGATGAAAGACACTCATCTTCTTCCGTATATCCTGCCCAACGTTTTCGCTATCTCGAATATCCTGTCGGCTATCCAGTTTGCACAGCTTGTCCTGCCCAGTCTCAAGCCCTTGTTTACCGTCAAAGATCCACCGCAAAACATGCTCACATTGCTGAATAACCTTGAAATGCTACAGAGCAAAACTGAAAAAGGAGTCTTTCGAGAACGTGGGTGCTAGATTTCGTATTCTTCACTGATGCGCTGATATCTAGTGAAGAGGTATTGCCGCTTGTGTATAACGCTTTGGAGTCAGAGCATTCTGTGGTGAGCATTTCAGCGTAGTTGACGTCGCGTATATCTGATCTCGTTGTACAGGTTCAAGAACGGGCCTTGGGAGTGGTCCCTAGCCTATGTGAAACCATTGATTATGCGGAAGTATCTGGTGTATTATTTCCTCGTGTAGCGGTATGTCTCGATTTGAAGATCATCATTACGGAACGCACTCAGGTCTCCGTAGTTAGTATTCACCAGGACCAAACTACTCTCGGTAAAGGTTGCCACATTGGTCACCTTCCTGAGTATGGTGCGGACTCTTGATCAGGTTAGTTCACTTTTCTCATGACACGGAGCGTAGAATGAACGTATTGTCAGACAAATCTGACACAAAAGCTATGTCCTCTCTTGTCAAGGATCCGCACCAAAGAACCGGCTGTGATGGTACGTCTTCACCACGCTGCCAAACATGATCGGATGCATCGTATTTTATAGATGGCTACTCTTTCCGTCCAAGAGGCTATGGGTTCTAAGATTGATAGAGAAGCAGTAGCAACTCTTGTCCTTCCACAGCTCTGGTCGATGTCCATGGGACCATGTGAGTTGACCGAGCGTGTCTAAGTCCCAGCTGGTGCTCACGCTCACCTATAGTGTTGAACATACAACAATTCCAACGGTTTATGGCAGTCATCCGCAAACTCGGAGAACGGGTTGAGAAAGAACACAACCAGTTCTTGCGAGACTCGCAGCGCATAGAAGATCGATCTGCACCTGCTAACGGTGTCGTGTCGCCCAACTTTGACTCGGGTGTCGATTTTGAGACACTGGTGGGGCGTAGTAATGCCAATATAAAGCCTGATACAGTTATCGATGGCTCAAAAAGCTGGGATGATGACGTCTGGGGGAGCATATTTAACAACACCCCTGAGGTTAGTAGGGTCTTTTGAAGCCAGAACTAAATTCTGATGATCTCATAGACACCTGAACAATCGGTTGCAACACCTGTAACAACACAAACCATCAGTTCGTCCGCAGTTCCGCCCATCCAACTCCCCCAGACCCAGTCGTTACCTTCGTCGCCGCGACTCGCGACTGATACATCCTTTTCACGACCTCCACGGCTTGGGGCCAAGCCACTACCCTCGTCGTCATTCAATAGATCGGCCTTCTCGACGCATCCACAGCCAACTCAATCACATCGCATCTCGGGCCCGCCATCACAGCTGCAGCCAGTCTCGTCCTCTACGCTACCCGTTGCTGCATCTCAGAAGCCTAATTATAATATATCGCTCTCTGATCTCTCAGCAGCCCCATCAAACACATTTCCATCCCCTCCTAGCTATACTGCACAGACCTATACCCCTTCTACGACAATTATGCCTTCACATCCAATGTCGTCACCTCCGTTACAAGCTTCTCCTCTTTCGATGGTATCCATGTTAACGCCTATGCAACCTACTCGCGTTGTTGCCACCAACAAACCTGTGACAAAAGACGATTGGGATGACTTTGATCCTCTCAAATGATTCTACTATAGATTTATCGTATCTGCTTGTTTGCATTATTACCGGGTGCTGTCAGCGTAGTTTGTTCGTGTTTGAATCGCAAGTCGATGCCAATGCTGCTGAGTCCGGGCCGTGCGGTTATGAGTCTTAACGACCGGGAGTCCACCTCACCCCCTTTTCTACGACCAACACCTTTCACCGAGATATGCTCGGGGGTTCCCTCTCCTTCCACTCACGAACGCGTCCAAGTGCGACTGTACGCTCTTCTTGCGCCCTCCTAGCGACATTGCTCTTCGCTGGCCCTGTCTCGTCATTATGGCCCTTCTCTCCCAAACGGTTCACGAAAAACTCTCTCATGGAGGCTGGTTCCATGGGATTGAACGACGGAGACCGTATAGTTGCGTTCGGGGACTTCAACGGAGATCAATTGTGAGTAAACAACTACTCGCCCACTTTCTACCTGATTCAACTGGAACGAAGCCTGGACGTGCTGGCTCTGGACTCGAGTCAGCAAGTTCTCTCTGTATACATCTGGGACCATAGTGAGCCGGTTGCGTCGTCATCATCTCCTTTCCTCACTATTCTCCCTAGATGCATTCGTTTTCGAGAAGAGCTCTCAAATACGACATACAACGTCTATATACAATGTCATTCCTGGAGATTTCACACTTGACGGGAGACTTGACATCCTTGTCATGAGCACAAACTCTGCAACAACTCTCAATATGGACCTCTATCAGAGTAATCACGATGGAACGTTCCGTATGTACATGATGTGCGCATCGACTTTCCTGATCTGTGCCTGAACGTATTTGATAGAGTCGACCCCGATACCGTCGCCTTCCTCTGCGCTTCCACAACCTATACCTGTCGATCTCAATGGGGATATGAAGATCGATTTGCTTGGTATGATCCCCCCTAGCCAGGGTTCGTCAAGTCTTTTGAAGGCATGGAGAAATACTTGGAACGTCTCGGACAGTCAATCGACACTGTTTGACCTGTGGGTTCTCGGTCTCGTCACGGATCGTCTCGTTGACTTGTTTCCAGTATCGATCCCCCCTTCGATGGTGCGCAGTGCAAGTTGGCTTCTCCACACAGCAATGCAATCATAGACTTGAACGGAGATTGTCTTGCCGGTCAGGCTAATACCATGGAAACAGGGTCACGCTGACGTCTCACTTTGGTAGATATCTTTCTCGTCTGTGATGAGGGGTTAGGCAGAAGGTCCTTTCAAATATGGACAAATAACAAGGATTCTGGATTTTCTCTTGCGCAACACCAATCGCTTCCGTCTGGGGTCCAAGCAATCACTTTCGCTGACATTGGTCAGTCAAGTGGCATAAATATGGACTACGCACTAATGTATACGTTGCAGATCGAGACGGGACCATCGACATGGTGTTCCCGACATGCTCATCGGTGTCGTCGAGGACTGGCGAAGGTTCTGGTTGCTTAATCAACATTGCCTACAACAAGCAAATACCAGTTTGCCCGTCCGCCCGATCCCAGACTACTGACAAGCAGGGGAATCGACTCTGCCGACCGCCCGAAGAGCTCTGCATAGCGGACCCAAACTTTAGGTTTGACCTCAACACAAACGAGAATAATGATGTAAGAGGAATCCCGTTCGTGTTGTAGATTGCCCTCATCGTCAACATTTTCAGGCTTTTATTCAGATCCCTTTCTCTTCCCTCGTCAGCTCCCCTTCGAAAAGCTCTCTTCTTGTACTCGATACCACTTTCTTACCGCATCTTCCACTTCCTGTCCGTCTCGGGGATACAAATCTGGATGGCTTCCCGGACTTGTTGGTAATTGCAACGACAGCAGATGGACACACGCCTAAGCTTCTGATTTCGGAACCCTGCACAAAGGGTCTTGCAGGGTGTGATGCAAAGGGACAGGGACGACGTGGATTCAGGCTCCTCCAGAAAGGCGCAGAGAGTTTAGAAGCCGTGTACGATGCGCGGGGTGTAACATTTATCGACATGGATGAAGATGTGCGTCGTTTTGTTCATCCTGTGTCCGCAAGGGAATTTAACACGCCGTTGCTTAACAGGGGACGCTTGATATTGTCGTACAAAGAACGGGAGCGCAGGGTCATGGCACAGTCACGTTCATCCAGAACAATTTCTACTATGACGCGTTTTTCCTGAAAGCAATCGGTGTGTTCAATTTCCGTTCCACGCTGTGCACGCGCTGATGGTAGAGACAAGTACTGAATGGTGCGTGCAACAATGGTTGGTGCACGATGCCGAACGGTTCGAGTTATCTTGTGAGTGTCGTGCATTCGTTGTTGAGTTTGTCTCAACGCCGGACAGCCGTTCGGAGTGAGCTATTCTGGAGCGTCATTCAAGTATACTGTTCTTGATACCTCTGGTCAACGGTCAGCTGCTCAAGGTAAGAGGGTCAGAATGCTGGCCAACGTATTCGAACGTGTTGACAATTTCGCCAAACAGTCGGCCAGCTCCCTCAAACGTCTTACCATTCCTTGCTCGCTCCTTATTCGTTCTTTGGCCTCGGCCGGACAAACAACTATATCGAAAACCTTTTTGTGGGATCCACGAAGCATACCGAGGACCACTTTATTGACATGGAGGGTGTTATCCCAAATTCCCGTGTCGTTATTCATCCGCCGCCCGGACTGAGCGAGGGACCGTGGAAACGCGAGTTGTTTTTGCGACCTGGACAGTGGATTCCTTGGGTGACGCTGACAGTCGTTGTGGCGACTGTGATATTGGCAACCATCGTGTTCATATTGCATTTAAATGAGAAGGTGTGTTCATTTTCGATCGTTGTTGACGATGTCACTGAAAGCTAAAACTCGACCGAAGCGAGAGGACGAGTTGGAGAGAAGAAGAGCATCACATCACATCAATTTTGACGCGTTATAGGATGAACCGCAGGACACGCTATCTTACATATATACTACGACTGTATAATATCTTCCGCTGGATCCACTCGTCCCAGCGTAGACACACGCAAAAACTGTCCTATAGTTTGGTCTGAAGTTTCCATCTGGTGTCTTTCCCCTCGCCACCAAGCCTCTCGACCTTTCCTTCAGTCACCAGCTTATGGAGGTGTTGATTCACGCCCCGTGCGGCAGGCTCCCATAGATCACGGGGGTACGCTGCATATATCTCGGAGACAATTTCCCTAGTCGACCGGACCCTTCCGATGTCTCCTGGGGTCGGCTGCAGTACATGCACAATCTGAGCTTCCCTTTCCATCCGGTGTTCGATGTACGTCTTTATGACTTGTTCGCCATTGTGAACTACGGGTCCATGAGCGGGATAGAGAACGGTGTGCTTGCCGGTATACGATAAGAGAGAGCGAAGAGTCGATAAATACGTCCCAAGATCTTCGAATACGGCGGTTCCTTGCCCGAGGACAGTGTCAGCTGTGTAAAGTACCTGTTCGGATGGAAATAAGAGAGCGATGGAGTCCTCCGTGTGTCCTGGAGAGTGAATGACCTGGAAGCTGGCATCTGGGTCGGACGAAGTGTCGGAGCGGGAGATGGGGAAAGATTGACCGTGGTGCAAGTCGTGGAACGGTGATCCACCCGGACTGGGCGTATACAGGCCGGGTTCGACGGACTGGATTGCACGCTGGAATCTCTCGTCTGGGAGTACTGTATGCGGGAACTTGTGTATCCGGGGAGGCTGAAAGGGAAGTGGTGCGTTTTGTGCGTCCCAGAGGCTTCTAAGAAGGCTCAACACGGAGAAGAGTCCACCGACATGGTCAGGGTGCCAGTGGGAGATGATGATATCTGAGACATGTTGTCGTGGTGATCCCCCACTGCGATCGCCGATGCCATGTGCGAGAGCGGATTTGAGGAAGGGGATGTAAGCAGGTCTCCCTTCGCCGGTGTCGACGAGTGTATAGGGGGCGATCTCGCCGACGAGATAGGTGTTCGTGCCTAGGGACGCGGGTGAGCGTGTGCAGGGCGCGAGGACGTTAGATTACCCTGCAATGTGAATTTTCCTGGATTCTGTCGCTCGCCCCGATGTCAGACGGCATTCGTGTCTTGTGGGGTGAGTGCGTACCTGTCCAAGGATGCGCACTACGCGGTCGCTGAGCTGTTGGAGTCTTGAGTGGGATTTCCGAGGTTCTCTGTGGAATGGGCCCACCCGTACGACCGCGTCCATCGAGGTCGTTCTTTTCCCACGACGACGCTACCACACTCCACCAGGATGGGCACACGGAAGAGGTTCGCTCGCATCTCGTCGTTCCGTCGGCCAGTCTTCTGACATGTGCTGCAGGTCCCGCTCGCTCTCTCCAGACCACTCAGACGGGCCACCACCACCCACTCGGAGGAGATCACGCTCGCCACGACCCCGAGTTCATTTGGGCATGCCCAAGGTAAACGACGTCGACCCAGTCCGACGCGCTTTGCGCGAGAGAGAACTCGCTGCCCGCATGGCTGCAGTCGAACTCGAAAAGGCTGCAAAACCAAAAGAACAAGGGAGCGCACAGGATTTGGCGGAGAAGCAAGCAGAGTTCGCCAAGCTCATCGGCTCTCGCTCTGGTGGAGTATACATCCCTCCTGCACGCCTCCGCGGTCTCCAGGCCGCCGCTGCGTCGGACAAGTCCAGTCCCGAGTACCAACGGCTCTCTTGGGATGCGCTCCGCAAATCCATCACCGGTATCGTCAACCGTGTCAATATCGCCAACATCAAGCAGGTCGTGCCGGAGTTGTTTTCTGAGAACCTTATCCGCGGCCGTGGACTGTTCTCGCGCAGCGTCATGAAGGCACAGGCATCCAGTTTGCCCTTCACACCGGTTTTCGCTGCCCTCGTCGCCATCATCAACACAAAACTCCCCCAAGTGGGAGAATTAGTCCTCACTCGGCTTATAAGTCAGTTCAGAAGGGCTTTCAAACGAAACGACAAAGTAAGTCGTTCATTCTCTTGCCTTCCGGCCGAGCACTTAGAATATTCTCAGACTGTCTGTAATTCAACCACCACCTTCATTGCACACCTCGTCAATCAAACCGTCGCACACGAGGTCATCGCACTTCAAATACTTGTTCTGCTGCTCGAGCGCCCAACCGACGACTCCATCGAGATTGCCGTTGGTTTTACTCGCGAGGTTGGCGCATTTCTGGCGGAAATCTCTCCCAAAGCAAACGCAACCGTCTTTGAACGCTTCCGTGCAGTTCTCAACGAAGGATCCATCAGTCACCGCGTGCAATACATGATCGAGGTCCTTATGCAAGTGCGCAAAGACAAATATAAGGAGAATCCCATTTTGCCAGAGGGCTTGGACCTGGTAGAAGAAGACGAACAGATTACCCACCAAATTCAATTGGAAGATGACTTACAAGTCCAAGAAGGATTAAGTAAGTTGGCAATTTCGTCAGTCACCACGCAGACTGACTCGTTGGCGCAGACATCTTCAAATTCGACCCCAATTATCTGGAGAACGAAGACAAGTACAGCGCAATCAAGGTCGAGATTCTTGGAGAAAACTCGGACGAGGAATCTGGTTCCGAGTCGAGTGAGGAAGAAGAGGAGGGCGACGAGGAAGGTAAACGATTCCCCATTGGAGTAGTGCACTGTACTCACCGACCCACGTAGTCCCCGAAGAAAAAGAGGGTATCGAGGATCGTACCGGGACCAACCTGGTGAATCTGCGACGAATAATATACCTCACCATCATGAATGCCCTGAACTACGAAGAAGCCGTGCATAAGCTGCTCAAGGTTCAACTCATGGAAGGCGAAGAGGTATGTCTGCGGTCTTTTGCTTGAGCACTGTATAAACCAATCTATCCTTTAGGTTGAACTCATCAACATGATTATCGAGTGTTGTTCTCAAGAACGGTCCTATTCCAATTTTTACGGGCTTGTTGGCGAACGTTTCAGCAAACTCAACCGTGTTTGGATGGAATGTATCGAACAAGCGTTTGGTAACTACTACCACACGATTCACAGATACGAAACGAACCGACTCCGCAACATCTCCCGTTTCTTTGGGCACATGCTTGCCACCGATGCTATCTCCTGGGTCGTTCTCGGAAATATCAAGATGGACGAGGAGAATACGACGTCTAGTTCTCGTATCTTTGTGAAGATCATGATGCAGGAAATGATGGAAAGCATGGGCTTGAAGAATCTCGCGGAACGGTTCAAGGATGAGGAAGTAAGAACCGCGTGCAAGGATATGTTCCCGACGGATAATCCGAAGAATACCCGATTCTCGATCAACTATTTCACGAGTATCGGTTTAGGCGTGCTGACGGAGGACATGAGAGAATATCTCAAGGTGAGTTTGTGCTGCTTGCTGCGAGCCTCGGTGCCCTTTGTTGACGACCATATCTAGAACGCGCCTCGTCTGATCATGGAGCAACGTCGCGCGCTACTCGAACAAGAGTCTTCGTCATCCGATTCCGATTCGGATGGCGACTCGGGCTCGGACACAGGCACAGAGTCAGAGTCAGATTCGGAGCCGTCGGACTCAGAGTCCTCTGTCGACGCGAGGCGACGCAACCGCAGAACGCCCACTCCTCCACGTCGTGACAGAGACCGAAGTCCAGACTATGGTCGTGACCATCCTAGAGACGCTCGACGCGATAGGGATGACAGTCCTGAGAGAGACGATTCCCGCACGCCACCTCCACCACGCCGTTCTCCCTCGCCACCCCCGCGGTACCGCGAGGACCGTGCTTCGGGTCGACGGGATTCGCCACCTCATCGTCGCCGTGCATCACCTTCTCCCCGGCCCAGGGATGACAACAGACGCAGTGACCGGGATCGGGATCGGGACATGGATCGGCGCCGGAGGGATGATTCGCGCGACCGTGACAGGGGTTATGGGAAGAGAGAGGATAGGTATGAAAGAGACAATAGGCGCAGGGACAGTTATAGGAATCGGTCCTTGACGCCGGATAGGAGACGGATGGACTCGAAGGAAAGGAATCATGACAATCGCAAGAGATGAAGGCGGAGGATGGGCTTCGTGTCTGACTCGTTGTAATCATGCTTGATGCCGCTCCGATACATCCAATCATAAGATAGTCATTCCTACACTACGTTCTGAAAACAGTAACTATGGTGTGGTTTATTGTAGGATATACCACTCCGGAGATTTGGGATGCTAATACATCGAACAGAATATATACAGAGTCCAGGACGTGTCATTGATTCCGGTCCGAGGTATGGTCAAGCGAGAAGCTTCCAGAGTAGGCTCGTCACGGCGACGAGAAGGAAAGTCGGCACTGTGGCCCCTGGTATCGCTGCACTGGATCCTGGAACAGGGATGAATTGCGACGATTCTTGTTGCTGCACAGTGGCTGATTCCTGCGTATTTGTCGTATGAGGAACGTCACTCTAGAAATTGGGACTCGATTCAGGTACCTTGAAGGCGGCGATCCCCACGAGGATCCCGGCAGCGAAGAAAACGAATGCTATCAAAAGCCAGATGACACCCCAAACTGTGGGAGGTTCAGTTGATTATTTTTTTTTGTTTTGAAAGAGAGAGAAGGTGTCGAACCTTGGGATGGAAAGCATCCACAGATCCGGGCGAATGCAGAGGCATCCGAATTGTTCACTTTGCGCGCAACGGTATCGTCTACTTGGCTGTCAATACCCGCCAGGGCGGAAGATCGATCGACCTGCACTTACCAATCACGTCCCAAAGAACGTACAAGTCCGACATGACGCCAATGAACAGGACCTAGAGAACAACCTGAATGGATCGGCGCGCGAACGAGTAACATACACGCTCACAAAATATCGAAGGGCCACGCTCCCTGCGACAAACCAGAATAGAACGATCAGGCCGGTCATCCCGAGAATGAGAGCCCACGTCCTGGGTAAGAGTGAGCTGGATGCAGACGAACCATTGAAAAACGCACAGCCAATTCTTTCGGGCCCACCATAGAGTAAACAGAAAAAATGCGGCGAGGACAAGACTCGCGACTTTGCTTGCGTTGGTGTCGAACCCACAGGCAATCAAGCAGGCTCCAATGAATGAAGAGCCGAGGTAGCCCGCGGGTAGAGTAATCCAAGGTATACCACCGGACATCCGAGTCTCACCCCCCTCGTCGGCTACATACCAAGGTGAGCGCTGCATCGGTCAGCTCATATAAGTGTTGCGTCACTGACGGTCCAACTCCACAGAGTGAATGGTCGCACAAGTCAATACGCCGGCGAACGCATGGCTCATCTACGGAAAATGCGTTTTTCGGACAACCTTGTGGTGGGTATCATACTTACCTCGTGAAAACCGACCGTGAGCAGTCTTTGGAACGGGTTAGTCTACTAAGCCATCAGGTCGATAGTGTTCGTTTGACATACTTGAAGGGATAGACTGGACAGGCGGATTAGCTACGGTCGCCGTTTTGAACGGAAAGACTAACTTATCCAGCTGAGTATGGGTACATGCCTCGAACGCGACTGTCAGGCGCCCTGGACCACAGTCAGAGCCAGTCGGATGCTTACCATAGTATAGCTATGGCGATGATATAACAGCCAGCAACAATGAGAGTTGTTCTCTGCGTAGCGTTGGGCGTAAGCTGCGTGCCCACGTCTCTAGGATACAGATAGTCACGGTCATCAAGGAAAGGCATGTTGTGGTCGTGAAGAAGAATGGTACTGCGGTGTTCCTGTGCAAACACTACCAAGTCGGGTTGCTCGAGGGCGAGACCGGTCGGTGCCAAGACAGCGTATTTTCAATCGCGATGGGGTCGTCAAAGTCATAAATTCCAAGGATTATAGTAATACGATGACACGGTACAAGAACAACAGACTGGCAGCACAACACACATGGGATATAACTAATGGCGACAAGCATTGCAACGAATATAAACACGGCTCTCAGAGCTCATCGTCATCAAAATCCTCCTCGCCTCGCTTTTTGCGTGCCATGCGGTCCTTCTTCAGCTGTACAGGTAGACCAGTCAGCAAACGTGAATTCTGACACAAGGTTCAAATCAAGCCTAACCTTGCGAAGCTCAGAAGAAGTGAGTTTCTTGGTCTTCTTGGTGTCGATCTTGTTGCCCATAGCGTCATATTGATCGTCCTCTTCTCCATCCTTCTTGTCAATCCGGGGACCAGATCCTTGTCCTTCAACCCAGTTGTGGCCAGATGCCTCAAGACGGCCATCGCGCATGGCCCAAACCCTGGAGAATGTCGATTAGCTATTGTCATGCCCAGCAATGCAAAGCGACATTTACTCAGTGCAAATGGACTCAGAGAAGTCTCGGTTGTGGGTTATAACGAGAACACCACCCTCGAAAACCTTCAAGGCCTCAATCAGGGCAGCCAGCGACTCACGGTCAAGGTAGTCTGCAACAATATGAGGGAACCAATCTTGCTTCAGAACAGATATACATACTGGTAGGCTCATCCAAGCAGATGACATGAGGACGACGCCATGTCGCAGCACCAAGAACAATCTTGACCTTCTGCCCACCAGACAGGCCGCGCATAGTGTTGTGAGACACGAATTCAGCCTCCAGGCCAAAGTCAGCAAAGTGCTTCTCGATCTCACGACGGACGAGAGGGCGAAGCAGACCGAGGCGTTGGGCTTCACGCGTGTCGACCTCCAAGACTTTCTGTGAAAGGGAGAAACTTTTAAGATAATGTCGAATCAGGTGAAGCAAAACTGACCTTCTCGAAGCCACGCTTGACAAGTTCATCACGGGGGATCCAGAGGCTCTCAGAAGAGCTGAGACCCTTGAAAGAGACCTCATACTCATATGACTGCTTCAATTTCTTGCGGGAAGTGATCTCGTCGATCAGTCTCTTTTGCCCCTCGTGGATGTAAAGAGCACCATCCTTCATCTTCTGCATCTCGGCCTCGGTAATTTGACGAGCGGCCTTGCCCATTTCTTCCAAGTCCTCACCGGTCTGGTAACGCCAGAGCATGTATTCAAGAGGCGTCTTGTCAAGATGGTGGTCGATGTGGTGAAAGGCGTGTTGGGCAACGTAACCGATCACCAAGTTAGGGTGCTTCCAAATTTCACCACCCTTGTTGGGTTCCATCTCTCCAGTGAGAAGTTTGACCAACGTCGATTTTCCAGAACCGTTAGGGCCGAGAACAGCGACACGAGAAGAGAGAGAGACTTGGAGAGTGATGTTGTACAATTGCTGGACGGGCTGCGAGGGATACTGGAAGCCAACCTTGCGCATCTTAACCAAGCTCTTCTCCTTGGTCTTGACACCCTCGAGGAGAGGAGGGTCGGGAAGCTTGAACTTGTAGTTCTCAGCAGCCTCAAGAGTGTAGTACGACTTGGCCTCCGGAACTTGCTTCACAAAAGCCTCCAGATTGCCACGGTACCTCCGAACCTTGAAGCGGTTGAGGTGAAGCACATCGGTAATGGTGTTGTTGAGGAAACTGGAGTCATGAGACACGATGACTACCAACGGACTTGGTAAATATATCACTTCGGGTGGGGAAATACATACTTGATGTGCACTGTTTCAGCGAGACGAGATAATTCTCGAGCCACGCGACGTTCACCACATCCAAGTGGTTAGTGGGCTCATCGAGGAGAAGAATGTCGGCCTTGAAGAGCATCGCTCTGGCTAGAGCAAGCTTCATTTTCCAACCTCCGGATAGGCTGCCAATTGCATCCTTCTGGCGTTCGTCGTTGAAACCGACAGAGGTGAGAGTTTCGATGATCTCTGTCTCAGAAGCAAGGATACGCTTGTCGGACAAAATGAATTGCAAGACAGAAATATCGGCTTCGCTACCGTCAATATCATGCTCGACATAGAAGGTACGAACTTCGTCAGGGGAGGGGAAGCCCTCCACCTGACCGTTCGTGATGGCACGCATGAGGGTGGACTTGCCAGTACCGTTCTTTCCACAAAGACCGTAACGGTGGCCACGTTTGAGACGAAGGGTGGCGGTGTTGAGAAGGATCTTAGCACCGTAAGCAAGCGAGAATTGGCAGTTGCACAAGTCTTCGCCTTCCTCCTCATCTTCTGGGACATCGTCATCGTCATCGCCTGAGGAAGCTGAACGAACAACCCACTCCCCCGTGACAGAGGCGGGATCAGGGGAGGGAGCCACGAAAGACAAGAAGGGAGCAAGGGTTTCCCACTCCGAAACATCGAAGCTCTTGGCATTCACCAAATTCGTGGCGAGACGTGACACATATACAACAGTGGCGTCCGTGAGCTCAGGAGCGCTCGCGCCCAGTTTCCTGTAGACAGTAGAAAGAGCGGAGGTTAACTGAGGAGGCTCGGCAACCTTCAAAGGAGGGAGATCGGTTCCATCACCCTCAGGGACTTGACCGACTTGACGAAGAGTGGCAATTGCCTTGCCAACAACCCCACGTGCTTCAGGGTCACCGATCGTGGTCTCGACCTTGATGAGACCCGGAAGGAGCTTAGGCAGGAAGGGGCGAACGGTGATTGGAGAATCAACCAATTTCGACATGTTGTCCACAATGCTAAACATAGACGCGATCAACTTTGATGCGATCATATAGGCGTATGAATAACTTACACAGCAACCTTGCGTTTGGTGGCGGTGAGCTTCTCGCTGAGACCGCGAGACAACAGAGGGACCATGAGCGAGAGCGTGGCAGAATCTACTTCAGAAACGAATGTAGTAGCCGAGAGCAGTTGGATGGTGTTAGGGACCTCCTCGACCGGGTTAATCAGAGCCTTGATGAGGGCCGGAATGAAGCGTTCAATGTCCTTGTTGGAGATCAAAGCACAGGCCTTCTCAAGGGAATCGCGCGCCGCTTTCTTCACGTCTGCCTTGGTATCCCATATGGCCTCGGAGAGGACAGGGACGATATCAGGCATAAGGCGAGCGGTCTGAAAAGGAGCGCTGGAAACAAGCTGGTTCAAGACAACCAGAGCACCGGTCTTGACCTGCCATTTTCCGGCCGTTTTGATCTGGTGAAGGAGAGCAGGAAGCATAAGGGCAGTAGCCCAGGGATTCATTGTAGCAGCGAACTCCCTGACGGCTTCCACCGCCGCGTTACGGGCAGCGGGCATCTTGTCGGCGAAGCCTTCGATAAGGGCAGCATAGAGGCCCGAGTCGATAAAAGTGGGCTCGAGGGCCTTTATTGCGCCAGCCCTTGCAAGCGCAACGATAGCGTCGGCTGCGCCCTCACGAGCAGCCGGTGATTTTTTGTCGGAGAGGGCCTTGAGAGCGGCCTCGGTGAATCCTACAGCGCTGATGGCAGCAGGACCATTATTTTGAACAGCGGAAGCGAGAGCCTTGGCAGCAGCTTCACGGGAAGCTTTGTCCGAGGCATAGAGGGTGGCAACGTCAATTTGTCCGTCGACAACGCCCTTGAGAGAGGCGGGAGAAGGAATAGCGGGAGCGGATGCAGTAACAGCAGGCATTTCTAAGATCTGAGGGAGATGAGAAGGGGAAGACGATGCGTGTGCGTGGACGTACTTATGGAAGGTATAGTGGTAGATGTTGAAGACGCTGAACAACGAACGCTCTATTACGCTCTATAGTCTACAAGACGAGGACAAGGAAAGAAAAGGAGAGCGGGGATGCCAGGGAGCGACAAGTCCCGGCTGAATTTTATAAGTGCTATCACGTTCGGACTTTGAAAAAAAAAAAAGGAGAAAAAATGCGGCAAGCTGTGCATGGCGGGGAGGTGGAACAGCCTCGTTTATTGTGTAAAAACGTCTGCTACTGCTCCATGAAATGAGATAACGAGACATGTCGATGTGCTCCTATTCTATCTCGTCCAACTTCGCGAAGCTCAGCGGTGTGAAAGCCTGTTCGGAGATGGCATCAGCATGTGCGTCACACGTTGTCAATAACGAAGATCAGGAAGAACGAGACATACGTATCCTTGCCCCTCGTAATGCTTGCTGTTTGCCTCGACCCAGTGGAGACGGAGGGCATGCAAAAACGCTGAAAGACCCTAAATTAGGCGAGATCGGTTCATGGTCAGACGCTTGACACACGTTCCTCAAGATACACACACCTCTATGAGACATAAAACGAATACAGTCAGCGTGAACCACATCACAACCGTGAGTATGATTACGATGACCCCGAAGATCCCCTCCATTCCGAGGACGCCTTCCAGCGTCATGCTCCACAAAACTTCGGATAATTGAGCGTGGGCCAAGGAGAGCGCCCACAACCGGAGGTAGGAAGCTGTATGCGAGATGCAACCGAGGCAGAATTCAATAGTGTGGATGATCTGATGAATGACAACCTCCCCAAAGTCGTGCTGTTCCTGATAAGATCGATCGGCAACACGTCACCCAGAGAGGAGCGAGTCACTCACGTGTTCTTCTTCCATTTCTTCAACGATGATCCGTCCATTGCCTTCTTCCTCAATTTCCATAGACTCGTCGGCGCTCTCGCGGGGACCATCATGATGGCCAAGCCCCACATACCCTTGGGCCTGAATCTTCCGCATCTCCTTCCAGAGGAAATACGGCTTCATGCATAGCATCCAAGGAACACAGACGACAGCGAGTAGAAGCAGGACAACTTGTACGAAGCCTTGTCCGGGATATAGTTGACTTTTTGGGTCGACCGATCCAGGGGATAAGAACATCCCAATCAGCATGTTCAACAACGACGGGGGCTCCGTCGTGGCATTCGACCAATCAATTCTCCATTTGTAAAGGATGCAGATTGCTAGGTATCCAAAAATTGACTGGAGGAAGATCATTTGAGGAACAAAATTGGCGTAAATGTCCAACGGACGCTTGAACTTGATGTGATTGGGGAGTTGCAGGCACAATGCGAACGTCATCTGAAATCGCGTCAAGCTAGGCTGTACAATGAAACCAGCGAGGCACACACATGGATCACCCCAAGAATGATCGCCATCTTCATCTTATATGAGTTCGTGAATACCAGGCTGTTATCTGCACCATGCCAGGCTGGATCCAAGCCGAAAGGATAAATATCTCCATTCGAGACACCGTGGACAGTCCCGTTTCCTTCTGGGAAGTCCCATCCAGAGTGCCAAATGTGAAGGGACTTGGAGAATATGTCATTGTACATGAGGCCGGTGTAGACCGAGAACAGCCCCATCAGAAGAATGATGTATCGCCCACTGGATGCATGTTAGCACGTCCTGCTCCGCTCCACGATGCTCCATTGTGACTCACAAGAAGAATAACCCTGTGATCTGGAACGGGAAAGTGAGTCAGGATCAGTTTTCAAAGTTATCACTTACCCCTCCGAGACCCCCCTTTGCCCACTCCCTCTCCTTCATGATCATGTAGAGAGCGGCAAACAATATGATCAAACCATGACCGATGTCGCCAAACATCACGGCAAACAGGAAGGGGAAGGTGATGATGGCAAACAGGCCGGGATTAACTTCTTGATAGGTCGCGATTCCATAACTGTCCATGATACTCTGGAAACCTTCCGTGAATTTGTTTGTCCTGTTGAAAGTGGGTGGCGTCTTGTTGGTGCGGAGCTCATATAGGATTGGCACAACGCCGGTCCCAGATTCCTCCTAGAAAAGCGAATTGACCGACTGCCACACAATGATGCGGAAACCACATACCGTAGCATGTCCAAGGGCAACTTGTATCTTGGTAATATCCCTTGTTGGACACCATCCTTCGGCTACCAAAGTCTTCCTCCGCACATCATAGTTGAAGAGATTCATCGTCTCGTAGATCACCTTCTCTTTCCGGACAACATCTTGCCATCGCGCGAGATTCTCTCCAATTGTCACAAGCTCGATGCACCTATTGGCCCCAGTGTTGTAGAGGATAGTCCGAAGGTCCTCTAGACGAGCGGTAACCTCAAGAAGCGAGTCGGTGCGCTTGTCAGCGTTAGCGTCGATGGGATACAAAGTAGCACCCATCGATTCGGCGACCTTGCGAATCTTTGCGAGTAATGCGTCGCCATGCGCAAAAATAATAAACACGTTTTTGCGTGTCTCAGAACCAGTCGCAGGATCAACAAACGGTTCCGCGATGTCAGTATGATTCATGTAAAGGTTGCCCCTCAACACACGCCAAAGCACGCGCTCGAATGTTGGGATACGGGCTCTATCGATAGTCCCCGCAACGAACCTGGAACAGGGTTTCAACAAAAAAAATGATGCGAAGAAAAAATGAACATACTCCAAATCGAACTGAACCGTCGAGGAATATTGGTTTTCGCGATCGTCATGTTGGAGAAGAGGGACTGAACTATCATCGAAGGAGGTCCTGATGTCCGTCTGCTGCGTTTCGGCCTTTACGACGAATAAATATGATGCAGGCTACCATCCAGTTGACTTGCCTTTTCAAAGAAGCCCTTTGTCTCCCTCAGGACATGGCGTGCCTCGATGAGCTCTTTGGTACGCTCGCTGAGAAGCTTGTAACTCTCGTTCATCTGTGAAAGCCTGGTCTCGTGCTCTGCTAGCGTGACGTCGAGCTCGTCGATGTTGTGTGCTGCACTCGGACCCACAGTAACAAGAGGTGCCGAGTCGTAAAGAGGACGGATCGGTATCACGTTCTTTTCCTTTTCGATCTGAGAAACGAAGAAACGAACACGACGGGCCATGTCCTCGAATCTCCTGATTTCACCGACGAAGGAGCGCTGGAACGGATTGACGGACGGGTTTAACTAACGAAAGGGTTCGTGAACGGGTATCAGAGGAGGTTCATTAAGACACGAACATCCTTGAACTGGACGTTCCCAAGCTCTCCAAGCTCAGCAACTGTATCGTGAGCTACTTCGGTTGGTATATAGAGCTGCACCAAGCTCATCTGTTCCGAGCCTAAACTGTTCTGTTAGTATCGGAAAATACATTCAACGTCTGAGCCATACGGAACAACGAAGGATACTCGTCTCCCATGGTCGTGTATCACGCCCAGGAGGTGAGTACAAATAAGTTCTGAAAAATGAGGGCGACTTCAGAAGTACAATGTGGTGTTGTGAGCTCAGTAGCACAACTGTTTGACTTTGTTTGGTGATCGGACAAAGTCGCCACAACAAATGGATCCATGCAGTACTACTAGCGTACATAGACAAATGTTGCAGAGTTATCCAGGTCGATAAATCGGTTTGAAGTTATATCTACATGGGTGAATGTTTGGATTGAAGTGCATGCCGTAGCACGATGATGAGTTGGGAATACACGCTGAGAATGGAAAGGACTTAAGAGGTGGCAAGAAACGTGGAAACAACCGCTAACAACCATTCGCAATGGAGCAAAGGATCGCCAGCAGTTCATCCCAAGAATCCTGGATAGCCCACCTCCAAAACGGATGGTACCCGTCTCAAACTCCAGTCGAAACCATTTCATCGTCGGGCTCGTCCTCCACTTCCTCTGCGGTATCGACGGGGTGAATACAGTCGTCCTCTAGCCTCTGCTTTGCGATGGATGCGAAGCCTTCCTCAGTCTCGTCTGTGGCCTTTTGGCTTGCCTGGTCAACTGGGGGATCGGAACATATGTCCATCCGCTCCTCGGCTGCCCTCCGACACTCACACAATCGGACAAGGTTCATCTCGTGGCTTGGATCACCCAAGATAGCACGTGCCCGTTCAGCGGCAAGACCTTTTGACAATGAAAGATTGCTTGCTGTAATAGGACCCGCGACGACGAGATCGTGAACAATGACTGAAACGCTATCGTTTCGTCGGAGTTCCGCATTACTCTGACTTTTTCTACAAGAATGACCGTCAGCTCTCGTCAAAGGATGGCTATGGGGTACTTGCTGAAATGCGATCCTCTTGCAGCCCTCTGTTGCAGCCCAAACCATCAATTCTGACACCGGATCTCTCGGAAGGTTGGTGGTCAGTGTTTCCAACACATCACTCATCACCACTTCAACGATTGAAGCAGTCTTCTCGAAATTGTATGCACTGTCCACAAGTACCGCGCCCACAAGGCTCTCCAGCACGTCACTCAGTGCCTTTGGAGGATCGTATTTCCATCCCTTAAGGATTGCATCTTCAGGCGAGAGGGTCTCGAGGAGGGGCACGTGGCGAGTAATTGCGGTACTAAGCTCGACGTTGTTGATGAGCAGATATTTGTGTAGCCCAAGACGGTTGACAGCGACGGATGCGAGAGTGGGTCCGCAGACGGCACGGGAGCGAGCGGCAGAGAGTTGACCAGATGTGGCATCTGGAAACTTTCGGAAAAGATGACGCATTATAACTAGATCAACCACAGCTAAATTCCAAGTAAGCATCAAAACGGGCTGTTCCAACAAGGTCAACCTTACCGTCACCGAGAAACTCCAGACGTTGATATGATGATCCCGCCGACGTCGTAAACGATGGGTGTGTGATCGCCTCGACGAGTAACTCGCCACGATGGAATTCGTACCCCATCAAAGCTTGCAGATCCGCAAATACTGGCGGTATAAGGGTCGGCTCTGGGGGTCGAGAGTAGCGGAGTGACCATGGGAGAGTACCTCCCATCGATAAGCCCAACGTGTCACCAGCCCGCAATGCCATATTAATGCCCCCAGTCAGGAATGCTGCTCCAAGAGTTGCCTCCATACAATCCTGCAAGCTTCGACGGGGATACTCTCTGCGTACCGTGTGCGTTGCTTGCGTTAGGCAATCTACCACATCTGACCCCTCAGGTATTGTATACCTCCATGCATGCAGGCTTTGGGCCTCGGATGTGAGAAACCGCTCGAGGCCGATCTCTTTGGCACGCGCCAACAAAGTGCGATTCGAAATACTGCTCTGACGGAGTTGAGAAAGCTGTCCTTCATGCCGATGGGGGAACTTGTTCATGATGTGGACTGTGCACGTGAGCTTGAGTACAGAGTCTCCCAATGTCTCCAAACGTTGGTTATTCCACGTTGCATTTGTGGTGGGGAGAGTAGATCCCTCAATAAGAAGGTCATCATCGATCGGAGGTAATCCAAGCTGTAGACGCTCTTCTCTCGCCCGATAAAGATCCGTTGCGCGCCTACAGATCCGAGGAAGGAATAGGAAAGCGCGGTAGACGGGCCGGGAAAAGTGGACAACCCTGCACGCACCCTGCGGAACGATCGAACCGACGGGTGCGGTGTGGCGTTTGTATTTGTCAACATTTTGGTGTCTGGATGCAGGACGATAAAGGCCGGAGGGAGCGCGAGGAAGGCTGTGGATCTCAATAAGCGGACAATCAGTCGGAACGAAAGCTTCGCGGCTCTTCCTAGTCCACTTTTGCACGAAATATTCTTGGTATGTCGCACACGGAGCCTCGCGCGAGCCCGGGGGTGGTGCAGACAACGCGGTGAGATCGTATCTTATGTTGTGAAGAATCTGAGCACGGCCATAGAGATTACAATTCATAACCATTTTTGTACCGAAGTCCTTCTCGGTGATTCCTTTCCAGTTATAGGCGCCGAATGGCGCGTCAATGACGCGTTTCACCGCCTCGAAATCGATGCAATTATGCTGCGTGAGGGGAACGAGGAAACATGTGATAGGCAGCGGGATTGGACGTCCGGAGATACAGAACCAGATGCCCATCTTGGTGTATTCTTCAAGCATGCGGAGGGTTTCCCACTCCTCTTCGGGATTGAAGATGAGTTCATCCGTACAGCGCATGGTGATGGTGCAACCTTCACTGGAGAGTTCAAGTGCCGGTAACTCAGTGCCAGTAACGAGCCCGGCAGAGTCCTCTCCATCGATTGAGATGACATGGATTCGTAGTCTTGGACCCAGTGTCCACGGGTCTTGTACAAAAACGTCCATGATATCCGGAACTTCAGTGGTATCAGGAAGCTTGCGACCATCAGCATCATAATCACTCTTCCCCTTGGAGCCCGTCGAGGGAAGGAGGTAATCGTCGAAGACATCAAGTTTGTGAAGAGCTTTAACAGCCATGAATGCAACTGCCCGTTTTGCTTCGCGCTTCGAATTTCGCGTAGGCCCTCGATATATGAGGTGATCGATCGGGAGAGGGAGGCTTGATGGAAGTTCTAAAACAGAGGCATAGTCGCCGCTATACTTCGGCATCGGGGGAGGAGTGTAGATGTCATGTGGAATCAGGGAACACAGATAGTTGATCAGCCCGATGGCAGAGCCGTAGGTGAGCACCGCTCCAGTGGATGGAACGATGTATCGTTCACGCGCGGCAAGATCTTCGGGGTCGTCTTCTTCCAACTCGCCCTCTTCCGAGTCTGATGACGATTCTGGTGAAGCGGGACGAGTGGGATTTTCCCGAGTTTGGTAGACTTTCTTCAGTTCGGGCTCGATTTCTTGGAAAGTCTTGTAACGGTCGAGATGCGACGTATGGCCCACTTGTGCCATGATAACGAAGGTAGAGGTTTTAGTTCGGGCCCGTCCCCTGGACTGGACATATCCAACCATATGATGGAGCGGATCAAAGCGTATAACAAGGTCGCAGGCCTATCGACACCAATATTGAAGTCTCGCCAAAAGACAGAAGATACGGGGCGACATACCGGAAAATCCAGGCCTTCTTCAGCGACAGAGGTGGCAACCACTGGACAGAGAAAATTAATGATGCGGTACGAAAGTGCAAAAAAAAGAAACATACGCAGATTCAGACCGCCTTCTTCATACGACTTCCGGAACAACTTAACTGTATCTTGCTGCCTTGCTAATCCCATGCCCTTCACGTTCACCCCTGACGTTGCACTCGCACTGGAGCCTCCCTTGTTCCGTGTGCCATGCCCACCACCGTGCCCGACAAGCTCTGCGCACCGAATGCGACCCCTTAGTTCGGGAATCTTGGAGAGTACTTTGGCAAGGCAAGCAGCAACCTGACGCTGCTCTACAAAGACAATACCGTGGAATGTTGGGGTGTGGTATGCAAGAAGGACCTCAGTGAGAGCCTTTACCTTGGGAGTACACCAGGCAAGCGGGACAGGGATTGGCACGGCAGGTGGGGAAGTGGAGGGGTCTTCAAAAAATGGCTTGAAATCAGAAAGGATGGAGTCAATTTGCTCAAGGGCAACAGGGATCGATGGTGTGTTCCGATACGTGGGAGGATCATCGATATCCATACCATCTTCTCGGATGTCGAAGGGATTGACAATGCGATCGTCGGGAGTATCGAACTCTAGCAGAAGCTGATTGGTTCGTGTACGAACCTCATGATATATAAAGAGGTCTGCGGAGTAGGGACCGAGGCTGTTCCGAGTGACATGGTACTTCATGTGTAATTTGTCCCACGATATGTCAACATTGTCGGATTGGAAGAGTGACAGTGTATCCCAAAGGCTTGGGTTTAGATAGAGATAGTTATCAGGGGGATGGAAGTATTCCTTAATGAGCTGTGGGCGAGTATATAAGCATCCGTTCCAATTTGTGGGCGGGAAGTAATGAAAATACGCACTTCTAGAGGCCGCGGCGAGCTTTCAAGCAGTTCGGATACGTGTTCACGCACGGCGATGACAGTGGCATCCAGATTCTTCTCTAAAGTTAACAAAGACCCTTCTGCGTCCTTCGGATTCCAGATAGGCGACGCCGTCATGCCAAATACCTTTGGGCGCTGGGCGGGATGAACTTGAAAATATTCGCGCATTATGCCATTGTAAGCATGGTTTTTGCGCGTGTGGTGACACTCATCAAAGATGATCAACGAAACCTAGACCGACAGGTTAGCAGAAGGTCGGCAAGAATTGAGAAGGATGCCTACTTTGTCGATGCTCCAATGTGAATGTGTGAGGACGTTGAGGAAAATTTGAGCTACGGGCATCGTTGAGAAACAACACCTTGACGCCCAGTGATTGATGTGACCTCACCCGTCATCACGACCACGTCCGCTTTCTCAAACGAGCTCTTCCAATTTGCCCTGTCTGAGAGCTCCAAATCCAGGCTTCCGTGAAATTTTCGGACCCTCAAAGGGGTCTGAGAAGCAATAAATTCTGCCTGTTGTTCCACGAGGGCAACCTTTGGGACGAGAAATACGACGACTTTTCCGATGGCGCTCGGCTGTAGAACGACCCATTTGATGAGAAGGATGCTGATTAGGGTTTTTCCACTCCCCGTGTCGAGGGCAGCGATGATGTTGTGCTCCTGGGCGCGCCGAAATATTTCCTCCTGGTACTTGCGCGGGAGAATGGTTTCATTGACAGTGACGGTGTGACCCTGCGTGGTCGTTGCAGTTGTCGTGCCGATGGTCGTCACTGTCATCAAGCAAACGGTGTATCGGAGACTCCTGCAGTGAGATCAGACGGAGATGTGCTTGAAATCAGTACATCTCTAAGCTGCCAGCTGGCAGAGCAGGAGAATTTTCCAACGGAAGTCATTCAAGTCCGCGTCGCGGAAGTCAAGATCCCAGTGAATACAGCCTTCCTAATACAGCCGTTCGTTCCCCGCTCAGCCACTGATCCAACCGTCAGTGGGCGCGCAGCGATGGCAGTCAACCCGAACGAAGACACGGAATTGTGAGAACCAGAGTCCCTTTCCTCGTCGACCACTCACCGCTCCCAGCAACGACGCCCTGCGCAAGCATGGCATCCTCCCGCCCCGAGAAACATCCCCGCGGACCCCGTCACCCCCTCCATCCCCGACACGCCACGAGGCCCTGGCAGACCTCACCGCAGACGAGCTACGTGAGCTAGGGGAGGACGTCGCAGATGATGACCTCCAGCGAACAGTGGACGCATTCCGCCGCCAGCGGCTGGCCGAGGAGCGGAAGGCAGTTAAGCGTGCCCGCTTTGGGAGGGTATATCCGATCGGCAGAGAGGATTACACGAGGGAGGTGACGGAAGCGAGCAAGATTAGCGAGGAGGACGATGACGACGAGAAGGGCACAGGGGTGATATGCTTTCTTTACAAAGATGGGTGAGCAACCCTATCAAGCGCTCTGTCACATACTAGGCTAATCTCAACTGTATCATAGTATTCCACGAAGTGATCGTACATCTGGTCACGTCCGAGATCTAGCTGCGCGATATCCGCGAACCAAATTCGTGTCTATCGTCGGCAACAAATGCATTGCGGATCTACCCGACAGTCGCATACCGATGCTTATCATCTATCGGAAAGGGGAAATCAGGAATCAGCTCATAGCTTGGGGTGCTGACCGCGAAAGGCGTCTTGAAGGTACGCCAGCGTTTCCAATGCCTTTGCCACTATTCACTCATTCGGGAAGAACTCGAGGCAATCCTAATGTTGTGTGGAGTTATTGACCCCCCCGAACGTCCTTTTCAAAGTGGAGAAAGTGGTCAGGATCGGAGTGATAGTTCCAATGAAGAAGAGGACGACGACCCATCTTCTCGTATGCGATCTGCAGCGACCAGGACGAATGCACAAGCTCCAAAGAACATTCGTGGGCCACCAAGAAAGAAAGATTCTGATTCTGAGTTCGAGTTTGATATGTAGAGCTTAATCGGAGTGGACTCGGAAACTGTGTGTGTACCGTGTGTGATCTCCATTCGCACTGGATGAATTTCTACTAAAACGGGAACAATCCCGAGTAGACTACTCAGCATTGAAGGGAGGCAAGGTCTGTCGTCTTCCCTTCACCGGCCAGACTTCCGTCATAGTCTTGGCCGCCCATATCCTTCCGCCCCGCACGACAAACCTGATCTCCCTTGTCTGTCGGATATCATCATCAATCAAATCAAAGCCCCCAGGGAAAATAACGAGGTCAGCAAGTTTGCCTACGGACACTGTGCCGAGGGACTCTTGAAGACCAAAAGTCGTTGCTGCGGCAGAAGTTGCGGCACGGATGACCTAGATAACAGAGATAAGCACGGTGGTGTGAAAAAAAAAAGTGAATTTGACCTCGTAATTGCTCAGCCCTCCAGCTTTGGCAAACGCCATTTCTTGGTGATACATCAGACCCAGCGGGGGCTCCCCATGTGCTCCAATGTGAGCAGACAGTCCGCGATGAACCATCTTGGCGACCGACGAAGAGACGTTGAAAAGTGCAAATGCTAAGAGGGCGTATTAGCTCTGGCATTAGCAAACATTTGAAGACAACGAACAGTTTGCTGGCCGGCTCGTGGACTCGGACAAACCTTCTAGGATGTCGTGCCGCGTAAAGCGTCTGAGTCTGCATAGCATATTGTATTCAGATGGGTCCATGCGACAACGCTGCAATAGTACATACTTTGGATCATCGGGGATATTTGCGGTCGCCCAGAGCAACTGTTCCCCAAACGATCCTCCATAGTCAACGGTATGCGTCGGTGTCGATCCAGTTCCACTTAGCGAATAGAGCGTGAGGATATCGTCGTAGAGTACTGACACAGGAATGTTATGCTCAACAGTCGTCATTCCTGGTCCCAGCACGTCAAAATCATGCCTTGCGGCTCAAAAAATTAACTTACCGTCTACAATGTACGTTTGGTCCCAATCGAAATTCATGCCCTAACATTTTGATGCATTAGTTGCATCGTTTAAATTCGTAGAATAGCTACTCACACCCTCGGGTACGCAAGCCATGTTCATCTTCCTCGCTTGCAGCAACAAGCGTTGCCTAGACGCTCTCGCCGGTAGGTTGTAGTTCTTATAAGACCAGCTCGCTGGTCCACCCTCGGCTTTGATACGGGTGAGGGCCTCTTTTGCTTCTTGGGTGGTTGCAATATCGAGATGGTAAGAATAATCAGATGCGCCATAGATAATTTGACCTGTGTGGAAAATCCTAGGGCCAATCATGAGACCACTCTCAACGCGAGCACGTTCAACGAAGCCAAGCGAGTTATGCAAGCTTGGGCTGAAAGGAGGAAGTACTTAGGGGAGCAATACGAACGTCTTCAACTAACCAACGTACTTGTGCATCGTCGTGACTCCGTATGCAAGGAAGGTTTCCATCTCCCAAGAAGTGGCAGGGTATTTGACGCTCGCCCCATCCCAATGGGCGTGTGCGTCAATAAATCCTGGAATGATGTATCCTAGCAGAATTTAGCATTTAAGATCCTCGTCATCGGGTTGCATCCGTCCGCAACTCACCACCATCAGTCTGGATAACCAAAGCTCCAGCTGGAACAGATACTTCACCGTCCTTGCCCACTGTATCAATGAGGCCATCTCGGAGGATGACCGTCCCGCCGCTGATCAAGTCACGGTGAACGTCACCATGCTCCATGGTAAGGATAGTAGCATTCACAAACGCAACAATATCCACACCGGAAAATGTGCGAGCTTCACGACGGAGCCTCATGACCTCTGATTCGTATCGCACATCCACCTCGGTGACGTCCAGTAAGCGAGTTACACACCCAACTCCAAAAGTCTGGGTGTCCGCTTTAATAGCCTGTGAGCACCGAGGAAGTCGGGAAATGGGCAAAGTATGCAGGAAAGGTCCTAGTCGTTATTCGAAAGTGAGAAATGCCGCAAAAGGGTCGAATCATAAGTCTTACCGAGGAACCACCCAACAACATTTCCATCACCGCTCACAACCAGATCGTGCCCGCCATCCAAGCTAAGCCTTGCTAATCCCGCTGGTGCCTTGCCTGGCTTACTCCACAAATCCGTCGAAGAGGTCACTTCGGGGACATAGTAGACTTGCTGGAAGTTCACGAAGGCTGCACCATGAGTAGTGTTCGAAAACACTAGCTCATCTGTCGAGTGACCACTCGCAAGGGTCTCTTCTGCATAGCGTCCCCATTCGTCAGCACCGCGAGAGAGATCCACAGCGAAAACACGATCAGACTGGTAGACGAGCAGTTTGTCAGAGGAGATAAAGTTAAGTTTCAACGCATCGTCAGAGGAACTGATGGTAGTGCGGATTTTCCGGACATTCGTCACGGGGATCGAATGGGATGACGTGGCTTCTGTGGGTATAGTGACCTCGCCAATCCAAAGACCAGGTTGGGCGGTGGCGACAACATTGCCAGTGAGGAGGTCACCACTCGTCTTGACAAAAGCAATTGTGCGGATCGCTCCTTCTCCACCCGAGATTACGGGATTAAAGTATCGCCCCATCGGAAGACCCGTCAACTCGTATACGTTGCCGGTACCCAGATCGGCAATCTCGAAGGAGGAGAAATACGTATCCGACCATCGTCCGTGGATGATCAAGTCGTTGTTCCCGCCAACGAAAGAGGGAGAGTAATATGCTGCTCCTGCATGCGCAGCAGATACGCGTTGTGCTGTAGATGTCGATCCCAACACCTGAACGTATGTGACACCAGCAGCCTGGAACACCGCACGCGTCCC
>JBBPRS010000134.1:0-52968 GCA_038093155.1 Boletus huronensis | reverse complement strand
TTTACTTTATTTTATTCTTCTAAGAAAAAGGCAGCTTCGGCGGTAAGGCCTAGCGAATAACATCCACTCAGTGGAGGGACGCTTTTATCTTATCTTATCAGATTAGATTACACCCACGGAGATCTCCGATCATCTGCTACGGCTCATGCCACAGTCTAGACGACTTGGTGATTCTTTTCCTTTCCCTGATCCGATCTACGATCTGGATCTTACCCCATATGAATATATTGGTCACACGGTAATCTCCGTTGACTTCTCCTCTTATTTAATTACTGTTTATGCTTCTTCTTCCATTCTTGATCCATGCATATGCCTCATGTCATTCCATCAGAACATTCTGATACATGCGTATTTAATCTCCGTCGCCCTAGACCCTACAACGGTAGATCTAGGCACAACATGTACAAATAAGTAGTATGATATATAAACCCAGAGACTACGACAAGGATTTCCTCAGTCTAGTTCTCTTGGGAATTTCCCCCATAGAGATCCACTCAGTTCTCTCTTCGTTCCTCCCCTTTTCTTTTAGTGTAGGTTTGCCTTGAGCCAGTTCAGCTCTTAGGGTCGCTTCATTGGCCATGTCACCCTTTGTACCCTTTGCCCACAGGCTATGCATGGTTCTCTTCTAATTCCCCTTTGCCCATGTAAGCCTTCCTCTTTAGTCTTTCATCTCTGTGATCTCTCGATCCTGATCTCCTCCCCTTGTGTCTCAATTACCATACTTGTCTTTGCCCTTGACCCTTACCCTTGACCCTCCATTCTCCTCTGCCCCAGTGGCAGTGTTACCTTAGTCTATATAAACCCCTGCCCCCTCCTCCCTGATTCCCCAGCTTAGTCTTACTCGATTCTCCCTATGACTTCCCACCCTCCATACTAAGCCCCAAGTGTACTTGTTGTACTTCACTTGGAATCCAATACTCCCGCTTCCCTCTCTAAGTCTCCATCCTACTTCTAAGTGGATGCTGAATACAGCTGTCATCCCGACCTTCATCTTTGAACTTCTCGTCCTCAGACTTGTTCCCGAGCTAGTACTCAACGCTCAAAGCTCAGCTCTTGATCGTCCTTAGTCTCTGCAAGTCAGCGGATTAGTATTCCTTCATCCTCGACCTTTGTTATTGAGTCTATGCTCCTCCCTACCCGGGTCGATCGTAACAATCTCCAAGTCCAGTATCTAGACCTTGCCATCCCTAAGCATGCTAGACAACACTCTTGCTTTTGCAAAATTGACTATTGTTCATATCATCACCAGTACTAGGCTTATCTAGGTTTGCACTCGCCCCTATCCAGGTCAAGCATAACAAAAGGTGTCAGGATCTGGGACTGGGATGTTGGTTTGTATGTCCTCATAGGAGAGGACATTGCTTGTAGGCACAGGAAAGGTTTGTTGTTCCTTCCCCTTGCACAAGGAATTGGTGGTGATAGCAGGGGGTTCCTGTGAGATGATGGTGGTGTTACGATTACTGCTGAGCACGTGATCTAACCCGTTTCTTTTCTTCCTTGCCTCATCCTCGACCCTCCCGCACCCTCCCGTCTTTGATCCTATCCTCTAGTCCTTAATCACCTAGTCGATACCCCTCCCACTTGAACCCTCCTTGAACCACGTACTCCCTTTGCCACTTCCTCGTCCACCCACATCATCCCTCCCCAACCACATCATCACCTAACTGTGTTATTCCCCCTGCCATGTCATCCCTCTGCGTCGCCACCTCAAGGCCAGTCCTTGGATCTCTCCATCTCTTCTCACCCACGTGCATCCCTTATTCGGATTGCCCTTAGCCCTATGCTTTTCATCCACGTGAGTTCCCTCATCTGGAACTACCCTTAGACCTATGATTCTCTTCCTCATATATTCCTTTATTCGGACTATCCTTCACCCTATGCTTCTTGACCTCGTGTATTCCATATTCAGATTACCCTCTATCCTATGCTTCTCATCCACGTGTATTCCTTATCCGGACTACCCTTAGCCCTATGTACCTTGGTCTGTGCGCACCCACGACACCTATTTAGGTCCCCTCTCCCACTCTCGTATCTTCATCTTGATCTACCTTCATCTCTACAGTTGCATCCCAAGGACTTCCTCTCTGTCTTAGCTAGTTCTTCATTGAATCTATGCTCCTTTGTCACCTCGCTTGCCTGAAGTCTTGGCTGTCCTATCATGGACTCACCATGTCCTAGTCCCAACTCACTTGTCGCACCTGCTTGGTGCTCCCTTCGCTCGAGTCATGAGCAGATGGACTACCTCAAAGGTCTATGCTCGGCCCTATCCAGGTTAAGCGTAACAGGTGGGTGTTACAGGCTAACATAAAGCAAGTGCCATGCACTAGAATTACTGCGTAATCAAGGACAATTTTCATGTTTTTATTGCCCTTATGCTTCACTTTTCTTGTCTATCTCTTTCAGACACTTTTATCTTATTCTTCTTAGAAAAGGGCAGTTAACTCTGTAAGGCCCAGTGCTCATAACCATATAAGGGACGCTATCATTTATCTTTCATCCTTATCTAATCATATCTTAATCACCCGGAGTGTTATCACTCCTCTAAGGCTCATATCAATGATCTAGACGATCTTGATCTTTTATCTGATCTAATCTATTGGACTTAGACATTTTCCTTTTTATGGATCTTAGATCAGATCCTTTTGCTTCTGTTCCTAGATCAGATCTGTGATCTGATCACCAAGGCTATGTTCTTTCTTCTTTATCACATCACCATATGTTTTCCTCATGTCTTACTTCCATTTCATCACAGCACTTGATGTGCATGTATTTAATCTCCATCCCACAGCCATATGGCTATGTATGCTTCCATTCCTGATCCATGCCTTTCCCTAGTGTATTTAATTAGCTGCCACAGATCCAGATCTAAAGTAGATCAGATCTAACCTCATGTATTTAATTTAGTATGAATATATAAACCCAAGGAACCTAGCACTGGATCCCCAGTCTAGTTCTCTTTGGATATTTCCTTCCATTGAGTCCCACTCAGTTTCCCCCTCTCAGTCAACAAGGGCTAGTCCCCTTGCTAGTCCCCAGTCCCAGTTTAGGTGTTGGTTTGGTTTGCCCTAGGCTTAGTTAGCACTTTGGAGCCATTTCAGTGGGCATATTGGGGGGCACAGCAATACTAGCAGACTCTGCCTGCACCTAAAACAGCTCCAAAGGGCTATTTAAGCCTAAGGCAAACCAAACCAAACCTAAACTAAGACTAGGGGGATCAAAGGGAACTGGCCCTTGATGAACTGAGAGGAGAAAACAGAGTGGGACTCTTTGGAGGAAGTATCCAAGGAGAACTAGACTTTGGACACCAGTGCTAGTCTCTTGGGTTTATATATTCCAACTAAATTAAATACATGTGGTGGATCTGATCTACTTTGGATCTGGATCTGTGGCAGCTAATTAAATACACTAGGAGAAGGCATGGATGCAACCTGTGCATCAAATGGAAGAGAAGCATACCAGCCCACACTGTAGTTTTAGTGCAAGAAATCACCTGTAATAAGAAGTTTTAGTGTTGTGCACAATTTATTGATATAAGAGTTGTGCATCACTCCTGCTGCTAAGTCTGCATTACTGCTTCTCTGATTCTCCTGGTAGGTGCTTTGCAATAGCAGGCACAGAACCTGATTATGTAAGGAGAAGCAGAAGCGGTGACATCATCAGGGGTATCACCAAAAGAAGCCCACTCCTTCTGCCCCACATCCATAGATCTGATCTAGATCTGTGGCAGCTAATTAAATACAAGAGGCAAAGGCATGGATGCAAACCTGTGCATCAAATGAAATAGAAGCATACATAGCCATAAGGCTGTGGGAAGGAGATTAAATACTGCACATCACACTAGGTGTGGCAGGATATGAGAAACATGAGTGAAACATAAGGTGATGTGGAATAGAAGCATAGTAACATGAAAAGAAGAAAGAGTACATAGCTTTTTATGATTAAATCACAAATCTAATCTAAGATCTAGAGAAGGGAAAATGTCTAAGTCCAAAAGATAAGATAAAAGATCAAGATCATCTAGATCATTGATATGAGCCATAGTGGAGTGATAAGGCTCCAGGTGAGTAAGATATGATTAGATAAGGGAAATAAATCAATGATAGCATCCCTTGTATGGTTATGAGCACTGGGCCTTACAGAGTTAACTGCCCTTTTCTAAGAAGAATAAAATAAAAGTGTCTGAAAGAAAGAGATAAGAAAGAAAAGATCATAAGGATGAGACAAATGAAAGTTTGTCCTTGATTACACAGTAATCCTAGTGCATAGCACTTGCTTATATTAGCCTGTAACAGCACCCTCCCCATGAAAGAACGCAATGACAAGGACACATTGAAGGGGCCATCAATGGGCTAGTCCACCTTCATAGGTGCTCCTAAAGATGCCATCTGAGCCTGTTTGTATTGACAAGCTTCATCAAATATGGAACCAGGCTGGGGGATATTACTCCCCTGGGAGAGATGTTCAATCTCCTTGCAAGTGGTAGCCAGGTTGCATTCGAGATCATCTTGTTGTCATTAAACACACTCCAACTACACAAAAATTTCACTGGGAGCTTCCTTCCTACTAAACATTGTGGTGTGGTCAATGAGACCATCCACCACTTGCTCAAAGTCTCTGCTGCTCATGGCAGCACCTTGCCTGAGGTGCATGGTGTATTCACCACACACTTCACAGTGTCTCTTATGTCTGATGAGTGGCAGGAAGGGGTGGACTAGCCATCTCCCCAGGGATTCATATTGTTGGCACTTGTGGCACTGTTCTAATAGGGAGCATTCCCATCTATGCTTTCCTTTGTTGGTTGTATGACCAACTGGAGACACATAGTGAGTATGTGAAACATCTCATGACAGTGATCTGCCATGGGAGAGTGAGTGAGATCGTGGGATGGGGTTGGGTGTGGGTGTATGTGAGGGGGTTTGGTGTTTAGCCATGCTGCTATTGCAATGATACAACTATAATTGTGGTATAAGAGAAAGATGAAAAGGTGATACTCATGTGATTAATGTAATTAGAAATTGAAAAAGGAAATAAATGTAAAGGAAAAGTGATCGGTGAGACAAAAGGTAATCTACAATTATATAATCTCAAATGGCTCCTAAGGGCTGACTGGGCCTAGGGGGCGAAGGGTAAAGGATGCATCATCAGAAAGAAAGGGACATGTCATCAAGTACAGGATGAGTAATCAAAGGACACATCATCAAAAGGAAGATAACTGGATATGGAAAGATGGTACCCAGCGAGGTTCAATGACTGGGTAATAAAAGTACAGAGTAAGTGTAAGTGAAAGCAAGTACAGAGGAACAAAAGAAATAGGTGTCCAGTGGGATTACGAGCAAATCATAACACATTGCTGGGAGGCAGGAAGGAAAGGGGCAGAGGAGGCTGCCAGGTTGCAGGCTCAGTAATGGGAGGCTCAGAGAAAGGAGAGATGAGCAAGAACAAGGGAAGACAAGAAAGAGAGAAAGAGAAAGAAGAGCGCTGCAGAGATTACACTACAAAGGGTAAGTCATCAGATCATCTAAGATTCAAGGGAAGGTTCTCATAAGGTGCTTGTCCAGAACATGGCAGCCAATGGCACAGCCAACTACAAGGGCAAGGGGCAGGAAGTAGTGGCTGCAGAAGTGATAATAGAAGATGGGTTGGGCATGGTCAAAAGAAGGAAGCAAGCAAGGAAGTTATAGAAGAGGAGGAAGTGGGCTAAAAGGAAAGTCAGAGAGCAGGGCAAAGAAAGGGGTGATATGATTGTCAGTGGGCACTGTGGTTAATACTAGACCCACTGTAGGAACATCATGGGCAAGTTATTTCCATGGTTCACTTTGCAGAGAGCAGATTGTTGCTATATAACAAAACCCTCCTTCAACTATTATAGGAGTTGGGAATGCATACCACACAACAGGTGCAAATAAGCCATGTGTGACACACATGCTAGTGGGGTGCACAAAGCTGTACTGCATTGCTGCTTATGATTATAGACAATCCTCACCTTTTCCTAATATCTGTGGTGACCACAAGATAAAGCTCTCAAAACAGCTGAGTAATAGTAATAGTATCCCAAGCATGGAGGCATTTCAAGATATGCCAAGCTCTCAGACCCTTGTTTGTATGAATCATTATGATACTAATCATACTGATATAAACATTTTTTTTCTAAGTAAATAACCAATGCCAGAATGGTATGTAGACCGCTTCTGTTACCAAATATGCTGTATTGATCAACATTGACAGATACTGATTCCTTTGAGTGAGGCCAGGAGTAAGTACCTATATATTATATTCTAGATTCTTTGGAGAATATTTAATTATTAAATTTTATTACAAAATCCTAAATAATTTTAATTTTTGATAATTTTTGAAAAAATATACCCTTATATAAATATATTATTTTTAAAATAATAAAATTTGATCAAAAATTTCAATTACTTTTCCAATATATTTATATTTTTGCTTCAATAATTAACATAATCCAATGTGAATTTGATACTAAAAGTATAAATATTTAAAGTTTAATTTTTTTCAAAATAGATTATGTATTTTATTGAAATTAAGTCCACAATTAATATAATATAAATATACAAAAATAATGTTTTTAAATAACTAAATCTCAGAATTACATAAATAGATGGTAGATATTCAGACTTATTTATCTTTATTCACTTTTTTCATGTTATTATTGGTTTCAGGTCCTAATTATTTTGTGATGTTTATAGGTTGATATTTAATGAATTCAGCCTTTAGTTGTAATATTTTAAGTTTATGAATGGTAAAATGTATGCAAAAATTGTAAATTTATATATGAAAAATTTGTTATTTAGCCAAATAAATTATTCATTGGAACAAGAGCTGGTGCTCTCACCTGACACAGACATCATCAATGGTGCATGTATCTGGGGTGGGAGGTGATTCCCCCCCTCTCTCCCCTCTCCCCTCCCTCTCTCTTCCCCTCTCCAAATCAATTCCTATAATGAAAGATGATAAAATCCAACTTATGTCATTTTTTAATTGGCGAATAACCAAACCCTTTCAATTTTTAAAGTAAAACTGTTTAATAATATATTAAGAATTATAGTTTTTTTTGATTTTACAAGCAGTGGAAGTAATCCAGATGTTACATGTAGGAAGGCAGGGACAATGGCCAATATAACAAGAAAGGAGCAGCCCCAGCTAGGCAATTGCATGAGTGTCATGATACCCACATGGGTCATGGGTGTGGGTACCACTGGGGTATGGGTGTGGGTCTGCTCTTATAATACCCACACCTACCCACACCCACCATGGTAGATATGGTGGGTATCTCATGGGTATGAGAAGGCTGCCAAATTTCATATTGTGGGTACTTATGGGTATTCAAGAGTTGCCAAAGTTCAGTATAAATCAAGTGTAGAGTTCTTTATGATCAATATAAAAACCCTTAATTCTAATCCTTTAATGTATTTTGATTCTAAACCCAATGACCTCTTGAACCTAAACCTAAACATCTAAATCTTTTAGTCCCAGCCTTGTGGAACCTCCTAAATTTGATCTTAATCTCCTAATTTGAATGCTGATTGTCTGTGATCCCTAGTTCTAATCCTAACTTCCTAGTGCCAACTGTAATTTCCTAGTGTCAATCATAAATTTATAACCTCCTAATCAATCTCTAACTAGGATTAGAAGATAAGGATTAGAATTAGCATTAGCATTAGCATATTAGACTCAGCAGGAGTTAATACTCAAAGATTAGGATTGGGATGATTGGCAAAAAAGTGAGCTAAATTTTTTTTTTTGGCAACTCTATTAAAAATTGTGCTTACATGTGTGGGTATATGTGGGTACATGTGGGTAATACCCACCATGGGTATGGTACCCACAGTTGTGGGTATGGGTATCTGGTAGGTATGGGTGTGGGTACAACCTCAGATACCCCAGGGTATACCCATGCATTTGCCTATGCGTGCTGTGAAGTCACTGCATCCTGCAGCGAGTTTGTCAAGTCGTTGATTTGTAAGTAGTATTTGCCCGAGTGGCTCATTTCAGTTGGATTGCTGGTAAGGCTGTTTCACGGCTTTGATGTGTTTCGATTCTGTTATCGACGAGCAGAGTCCATTGGGCACACCGAATAGGCGTATCATATCAACATAATGCTTCATAGAATGCTGCCGAGGGAGTGAAAATGATGTGACGACGCCTTCATCCTGAAAAACTTGACGGTACTGATAGAAACGATCCAGTGATTCTTGGATTTGGACGAGAGTGTGTTCATTGATAATGTTCCGCTGGACTGAATAACAGAGTTCCAGGAAGGCACAGAGTGCACACACCATCCCAGAGGGTACATGGCCTTCAATAGCGGGCAAATAGACCTACATATACTGTGAAGATTTCATCAGTGCTAGTGAACCCAAGGAAAAACAAAATTAAAAGAAAAACCATCATCAGAGCTTTTGAGTCATTCCCAGTCCATTGCTTGAAGTTGCGACCTTGTGGAGAGTGGTGCAGCCCTGCAAATGATGCAACAGCAGCAATCCTACATCAAAGCTATATGTTAATGTAGTAACATAGCAAGGTCACGAACTTACCTCTGATGTTACGGTCGTAACAGGTTACGTCAGACTTTTCCCACAAGTCTATTTATTTTTCCTGATTTTACTTTTATTTATCTTCTAAGAAAAAGGCAGCTTTGGCGGTAAGGCCTACGAATCACAACTCTGATACCAGAGGATGATTTATCTTATCTTATCAGATTAGATTACTCACATGGAGATCTCTGATCATCCGCTATGACTCATGTCACAGTCTAGATGACTTGGCGATTCTTTTCTTTTCCCCAATCTGATCTACGATCTGGATCTTACCCCATATGATTATAGTAGTTGCACGGTAATCTCCATCAACTTCTCTTCTTATTTTAATTACCGCTCATACTTCTCTTCCATTTTATTACCATGCCTTATGCACATGTTATGCTTCCATTCCAACACAGGTATTTAATCTCCATTGCCCTAGACCCTACATTGGTAGATCTAGTGTACACATGTATATACATACCCATGCATATATAAGCCCAGAGACTACGACGAGGATTTCCTCAGTCTAGTTCTCTTGGGAATTTCCCCCAAAGAGATCCACTCGACCTTTCCTCTTCGCTCTAAGTCTTTGTTTTGGTTGTAGGTTTGCCTTGAGCATAGTTCGCTCTTTGGCCATTTCATCCAATTGATGTCATCTAGTATAATTTGGGCAAGTCCAGATTTGTATTGCTCATTGATAAACTTCTCAATCCAGTCAACAAGATGATTCTTAAATGTGCCCTTAATGAGTTGATGTAAGAGGTCAGGAGCGATTAACTTGTATATATCAGCCTGTGGGAAATCATTTGTGAAGGGCTAGTAGAAAGTTGAGGTTAATATAGAAAGCTTCGCCAGCTTAACAGTTATCTTACCACAAGGTCACTAACAATCCCATATTCATCCCACAATATGCCCAAGTCAATATCTTCAACAAGTAAGTTTGTGTGTTCTTTGCAATGGTAGAGTGCATCTGAATCGAGCACTTTGTTCTTTGCCATACATCTGAATACTAGTCAATGCAATGAAAACAGTTGAATGGCTGAGTGGCTACCTACTTTGTGCACCAATTCTGTACAATACATGCTAGCAGAACTTGCTCTTCGTAGTCTGCCATATAAGGTCTGAGTGAAATGGCTCCTAAGGGCTAACTGGGCCTAAGGCAAACCAAACCAACAACTTAAAGACTATAGATCTCAAAAGGGAAACTAGCCTCAAGAGGGGAACTGAGGGGGGAACTGAGTGGGACTCAAAGAAGGGAAATATCCAAAGAGAACTAGACTGGGGACTCCAGTGCTAGACTCTTGGGTTTATATATTCATACTAGATTAAATACATGTGGCAGATCTGATCTACTTTAGATCTGGATCTGTGGCAGCTAATTAAAGAGTCAAGGATGAAGCATGGATCAGGAATGGAAGAGAAGCATACATAGCCATAAGGCTGTGGGAAGGAGATTAAATACATGCACATCACATAAGGTGTGGCAGGATATGAGAAACATGAGTGAAACATAAGGTGATGTGAAATAGAAGCATAGTAATGTGAATAAGAAGAAAGAACATAGCTTTAGTGATCAGGTCACAGATCTGATCTAGGAACAGAGAGCATAAAGATCTGATCTAAGATCTTTAGAAAGGAAAACGATCAAGTCCAAAAGATTAGATAAGATAAAAGAGATAAAAGATCAAGATCATCTAGATCATTGATATGAGCCATAGTGGAGTTGATAGCGCTCCATGGATCTAAGGTATGATTAGACAAGGGAAAAGATAATTGATAGCGTCCCTTGTATGGTTATAAGTGCTGGGCCTTACAGAGTTAACTGCCCTTTTCTAAGAAGAATAAGATAAAAGTGTCTGAAAGGAATAGATAAGAAAAGTGAAGCATAAGGATGATAAAAAATGAAAATTGTCCTTGATTACACTGTAATCCTAGTGCATGGCACTTGCTTATGTTAGCCTGTAACAGATGATGTATGGTCAGTCACACGGACACTGTCACCTATGTGCTCCTGCTGATTGTCAACTCGAACTGTGACCTGGAATCGTCCTCGTTAGACTCCAGTTGGCAAGGGCCTGTAGTCTCAGTGGTGCGTTCCGGTTGGTGCACTCATGACTTGACATTAACAAGCTCAAACAGGCTTATCAATGTGTGTGTGACTGGCAACACAATATCGGCTCCACCACTCTTGCGATTGTGATGAGTTTCTTGCAGTGTGCCAATAGTGATTGAGAAGTCAGGGACATGGCTGACATGCTCCTCAAGAGCTTTAGTTTCCTATATGCAGACCTCAATGCCAATGATCCAAAAAAAGCTTTCTGCTCCAACTTCATGCTTCAACTCCTCGACTCGGTGCACCTACAGTATGTGAATGGCGCCTTGGAGAACATCATTGCCATTCGTCTACCATTGCACACTTACTGTGGCATCCTTGGTTTATGTGGAGCTGCGGTATGTTTTTTTTTAGTATTTTCAAATATTCATAGCATACATGCTCAAGCTTGAGCATGCGTTATCTATGGCATCGGAGGGACACATCACTATCAAGATGATCAAGGCTGTTGAGGGCAAGGTCGGCATCCCCAAGACACTGGTAAAGCTGAATGAACACTCTGGCAAGGAAAGCCACTTTGCATTCACATTCTCTGACCAGAACTGGGGCCCATCGACAAGAAAACTCACAGAAAGAGTGAAGAAGCACATGGTGAGCCAAATTGCAGCCATTGTCGAAGCGGCGCAGAAGACTCCTTTGACCTTGGCCCCGAGGCAAGAAGCAGCCTCATCAGCTGCAGTTGTTACGATTACTGCTGAGCATGTGATCTAACCCATTTCTTTTTCTTTCTTACCTTACCCTCGACTCCCCCGCGACCCCCTCACGATCCTCCTGCACATTCCTATCCTCGATCCTACCCTCTAGTCCTCGATCAACTAGTCGGTATTCCCCTCCCTTGAACCCTCCTTGAACCATGTATCCCCTCTTCCACTTCCTTGTCGTCTAGCCAAATCATCATCTCAAGGCTAGTCCTCTTTGGATCTCTCCATCCTCTTTGGATCTCTCCGTCCTCCTCGGATCTCTCTGTCCTCTTTGGATCTCTGCCACATTGGCATTCTTCTCTGTTCCTTCTTGATTACGTAAGTTCCCTCTTCTGGAACTACCCTTAGACCTATGCTTCTCTTCCACGAATATTCCCTTATTCAGGTAACCCTTGACCCTTTGCTTCTCTTCCTTGTGTATTCCTCTTTTGGACTACCCTTTACCCTTGCCCACATGTATTCCTTATTCGGACTACCCTTGACCCTATGTACCTTGGTCCATGCGCAGCCACAACCCCTTATATAGACCTCTGCTCTCGTCCCTAGATCCTTACCTTGATCTACCTTCATCTCTATGGTTATACCCCAAGGATCTCCTCTATCTTAGCTAGTTCTTCACTGAATCTACACTTCTTCGCGTTCTCTCTTGCCTGAGATCTTGGCCACCCATCCATGAACTTCCCTAGTCTTAGTCCTCATCCTCTTGTTGCATCTACTCGGTACTCCCCTCGTTCGAGTCATGAGCAAGCGGATAACCTCGAAGGTCTATGTTTGGCCCTACCCGGGTCAAGCGTAACAGCAGTCACCACTAAGGATGATCCATACCAATGATATCTGTAAGTCTGTCTGTACAGAAGGAATGTGACTGACCATCAATTTGGCTCTGCTTAGGATCACCATGCTGTTTCTGGCCTTCGTCTTTCTGCTCAGCCACCCACCCTCACCCATCATTTCCATTGTGTTGTTCTGATACCACTTCTGCTGGCTGATTTGCATCCACACCCACCAGGTCCTGATACCCACTTTCAGCCATATTCCTACCCCCTGTTGGCGCTATCATGCCACATTATTCCAAAGTTTGTTTTTACTTTTCCCCGGAATGTGCAATTTTGGCCACTCCTTGCTACCACCCTTTTCTTTACTTACTGTATGGCAGCCGGCGTGTTGGAGCGCCCATACTTAATCTACACTTATTTGTGCCTTATCAATCACAATCTACTTGGTATCTCACTTGGGCAAGTTCACAGGAAGTCGATGAGCAATGGGTAAGTATATTCCAGAGATGGTCATAGCTTGAAAAAGTGGTAATTTACTTGTGACACACCTTACTTGTATGCTACTTAAATGAGCTGTAAGTGGCAATAAGTCTAGTTCAGTAGTGTGTAGATTTGCTGATGCACCCTAGAGTATATAAACTCCCTCCCAAACTTCTGGACACCTCAGTTGTTCTTGCCCTCTTAGGCAACAGCTGAGGTGAGCCCCCTTTACTATAGATCATTTACTCCAATGCTAATGTACTGTAGCTCTAGTATACATAGGTAAATGATAGTTGTTCTCGCCCTCTTAGGCAACAGCTGAGCTCCAGTACACATAGAACTGGTATTGCTCTGCCTAACTCTGGACCTTCGGACATCCAGACTTTAACAGTCCCCAATCATGATCATTCTTTCCCCGTATTGAGCATCGGTCAACGATACCAACGTGGACAAAGAGGAGAGTGTCCACACTTAGACATCACCAAGTCGTCCAGTTGCTAGCAACCCAAGGCACACCATTCCAAACATAATTCCTCAGGAAGACATTCGTGTCGGCGTTGAACTGTCCGAGAAGGAAGGAACGTAGACTGATTGATGGGGCAAGCAGTGGGATGTCCACCTTGTTGCATGAATCCGAGGTTGGAAGGCATGCTCACCGAACTGAGCCAAGCGAAATCAGCATTTCTAAAGCGAGTAGACCACGCGGCGCAATGAGTGCGGCGAGAAGATCGTTGTCGGACGACAGGGCGGAGAGGTCGTAGACGTAATTGTTAACGCGATCCAGAATCAGAAGCTCCCGGTAATGATTTCAGTTACCGCTTGTACGACTGCGCGCCCATAGAGAGAGTCCCCAGCGGGCTGCATCAACGGAACCAGATTCCTGCGCAATCATGAGGGCGATATGCGGCTCAAACGTTTGCCCAGTTGTGAGTGCACCTAGGTTCCAACGTGTGATCGGAATCCCTGGACCGTTTCTTTCGTGGCTTCTGCGTTTGTACTGCGATGCATCGCGAGACGGAAATGAATAGTTGATGGAGTGACTGGACCGCGACGTCGAAATCCAACGCTTCTGTAAGTCCGAAACAACCTCGGATTCCCTGAACCGCGGCTAAGTTGACAAGTCGGGCAAAGTCACCGCGACTTGTTCACTTCGAGACACAAGGTTAGCTTGAGCATGGAGCATTCTTTAGCCCCCCATCTTCCGGTCATTTACAATGGATTTGAACTGGCATTGGAGGACTGAGAGTTGTGACTCGAGTGAAGCTGTACTTTGACTTTCAAGGGATGGTATGAATTGGGCTCTGCTGCGCAACGAACGAGGCTGGAATCTGTGCCCGACTAACATGACCATTAGAGGAACCACAAGACGAATTCAAGAAAACACCTCATCCCCCCAAAGCTCACTGTAAGACGACAACCTTCTGGTGACACGATAGTAAGACTTGCGTTCGAACCTGTACGTGAGTAGTGAGCATGGATGGCTGCGCAACAGGTAGATCATGGGATCCCATGTTAATCATCACTTTGACAGGCGACTACTGTTGGGTCGTTGCGCTGCTTGACGATTCAACTACTAAATGAAAGAACTGGTTGGCACAGCAACATCACGCTGGCCGTATGGCTTCACAATCGGACCATTCTCGGTGATTCCTGGCGTGAGTAAATAAGTTATAAGTACTACTAATGATTCACCGTAAACAAGTTCACTCACCCACAAACATTGAATGTCGAGTTCCTCGAGATCAAGGGATTCACGAATCACGGCTGCTATGTGATCATTGAGGCTCTGTTTGCGCTTAAATTTTTCAAACAAAGTGACAGCTCGACACCAAATTTCGGCGCCTTACAGTTCTTCATTTATTCTATGAAAAACGGCTGGTCAGAATGCGACGGCGCCATAGTCGAGACTATCGATACGTGCAGATCGGGCTCGATGTGCGACAACCACGGGGTGATAGAAGGAAGAACATCCTTCATATAATATTCCCCCTCCCGAAGAGCAGCTTGAACGGTGATCAGGGTCAACATCCTCAATCAAACAAGAAACAGTAGCACATGAATAGCTCGCACGACCATATTGTCAAAAGCCTGTTCAATTCTTGGCATTAACTTAATTAAGGAATAAACAACAATCGATATATGGGCGTCCTGCGAGGTTACTTACTCGATCCGAGGGGCTATTTCGCCTTGCCACCGATTTAGTTTCATGCTGAACTGGCCGAACTGGCTAAGCGGAAATTGGGTCGTTGATCCATGACGTTGGGTCGTAGTCTTCCGAATCTACGTAACTGATGGGCCGCATTTTCCTTCCTTGCCTCCACACCATTGTAGTCCCTCCCCAAAGCACCAGTATTGTTTCGGATACATCAATTTAGACGGTGCTTCAGCCAACAATATTGTCGTGTCAATGGGATTCCAGAACCGTGGATAAGGGTCACCGCATATTAGTTGTACCGGTGCAAGATGGTCACGGTCATTTCCCGCATAAATGTCCCTCAATGATTTGTGCCTCCAGTCACCCCGCAATGTTCTACTACACACACTTTCAGAGTACGTGGTGTTTCGTGACATACTGATGGTGAACGTGATAAATGTGACGAGTCTTGTTTCGGAGGCTAATGCAAATGCACATATGTCGACTGCTATACTCATCGAGACCTCAATACTTAGTCTCACGGAGATTCTCCTTGTCTTTTGTTACCGAGCACGTAAGTGATATGAAATACATGACCCAGAGGAGCGCCGAAACAGAATGCAAATTCGAACAGGGCCGCGGCTGCGGTGCAAGTTCAAATGATTGCTAGTACACCGGCACAGCTAAAGGCGGAGCCATTAGCCAATCTCGACGTATGCATATGGTATGCACTTCCCCATGGAGTGACAACCTTGGAAATGTTAGTCTCTCTTTCGGTTGTCACCTGTGCTTCTCTTCCTGCGACCACATGCCAGAGCACTGGCATACGCTTGGGCATACGAACCTACATTAATGAAAGGATTCCATCATCAAAGTCCACACGATAATGATCTGGCTGTGTCGCCGCTTATGAGGTCGGTGATACTCTGAAAATATTCGGCGAACTTTTGGTTCCAGCATCTCGGGTCCATGTGTTCATATCAGGGTGATGGTAAGTTACTGGCTCGGCGATGTGCCACTACCGCCAGTCGGATTTGTACATTACAGCTAATCTCGCTTCTTTTGTGGTCCAGAGTTTGATCGTGTTATGTGCCCTATTTATAGAGCAAGTGAGAAACGGGGAATGGAGATTACCGAGCGCTGGAAATACTGATAGGGAGAGTATTGTCAAAAGAAGTTGGCAATGACATGGCAGAAAAAATCCGTTTCATCCAGGAACCGAGGCAGTGAACGGCTTACCTGAGGGCATCACATCACATGTGGCCGCCGACCAATCCTTCTGTTTCACTTGTGCATTGGCATATTTCGCTCTAGAGTGCTTACGAGGTCGATGGATATGAAGAAGCTTATCGGGGGAAAGAGGACGGAGTCCTGCATTGCGGTCTATATCGAATTCCGTTGTCGGAAAATGACCAGGAGCAAGGTCGGCGCCGAATAACGAGCGATGTCGGTGAGAAGGTCCGGAATTTCTGAAGCGTCCGGGTGGACTTTGAAATATGCATCTCCGACTGAAAATGCTCAGTTTGGCGGGTGGTGTGGTTCATTGCAACTACTTGGCCTCGTCGAGAAGAGGGTTGGATCAGCGAACAAACGGTCTTCCACAAAATTCTAAGACGCCGATTTTGAGAGATGCGTACTTTGGGTGACGAGACAAGCCCGTTATCCACCATATTAAAACTCCGAACGTCTCATTTTGGAGGCGGTGCTGTAAAAGATACCCGAGAGTTCAAGGAGACTCCTCCGCCGTCAATCCGCCGTGGTTGTGAGAAGGAGGCGACTACTTTCCGTTTGGAACTTTCGGCGCTCAATTTCTATGCATAGCCCCGCTTTTCAGCACCCTGATACCGCCAGGTTCTATGATGGGCCCCGAGTGCGTACTGATTCATTCCTATCGATCTACGAGTTTCCCCTGGATGGCAGTATCGATGGAGGAATTACAATCTGCAGATCACTCTCGTGTTTGTGTGTAATGTGACATCGTCACCCACAGCTTTGCAGTGGAAGATCAGGGACCTTATCTCTGTACACTTTCGTCACAGGCTTTGATGGCGTTTCCACGCCGAAAAATAATCTGGGCGATTATAGATTCCTGAATCCAACGGTTCGTCCCTTAAAGACTGCTGTATATAAGATGTGGCGATCGTCCTCGCCCAATTATCCCAACACTCAGCCATCCATTCAGACATGTCCTGTGCTCCCACTCACATAGACACCGCGGCCCGAGCCATTATGGAGACCCCAATTTCCCCACTGCTCGCTTCCCCTGTTCCCGCCCATGACCACCACTCGCACGCCGCCGGGATTTGCCCAGTAAGAGGGTTCAACAATAGCTACTGCCCACCCCAGCCCAACGACAGGAGGTCGCCATGCCCCGCCCTGAACGCTCTCGCGAACCATGGCTTTCTGTAAGTCAAGATCCGAAACATGACACTCATCATTATATAAATTGACCTTAATGCCATGAACAGACCAAGGGATGGGAAAAACATCGGCCCATTCACGATCTTCCAAGCACTCCGGGAAGGATACCGCTTGTCGGCCATCTTGGCCTTCATCCTCGCCTTTGGTGGCTGGTTCATCCTCGGCCAACTCCGCAAAGTGTCCCTTTCGGACTTTTCCCGTCACAATTGCATCGAGCACGATGCATCGCTCTTCCATCTTGATGCGCACAACGAGGATGAGTACGCACCGACCGCAGTCAGTAACTCCCTGATGAAGACGGCACTCTATCAAGGTGGTCGGTATCTTCCAGGTCGCATGACGCTGGAGGACGTCGCCAACATTCGCGTGAAGCGCGAGGTGGCACTTACTAGACCATTGCGATGGTGGCAGGCGGAGATTGCACGGGGTGAAATGGCAATTGCCATTGGTGTTTTGGGCGGCAAGGACGCAATCAAGAATGGTCTTGACCTCGAGGTCCTCCGCCTTTGGGTGACGCAGGAGCGTCTTCCCGATGATTGGAAGCCGAACCATACCCAAGGTCTGCGCAAAACAGGTTCGATGGCCAAAGTCATTCGAGATCGCATGAAAGCGATGAAAAAGGGTTGGATGGCTAACATCTTGGATGATGAGTGCACACCTATCTTCTCCCCAACTGATGCAGTGTCAACCACGAAGAGGATTTGAGCGGAGGCGGCAGACTAACTTAGTCACGGCGTAGTAGGGTGGAGTCTTCATTTCAAGTTATCTTTAGTTTATCTGCAACAAGAGCTCGACTTTATATGTCAAGGTTTCCATATAATAGATACTTCGTTACATAGCACAAATCGCGGGTTAGCTGATGCAATGTATCACTCACCATACACAGGCTTAAAGTACTAATCAAATCCTGGCTACTTGTTACTGAGTGGCTGGAGATCGTGGGGTACGGGCACGATGTTCATCCGGAATATACTGAATCGCTGGGAGCACTGGCAAAGAGTCAACAATCGATCTGTCTACCCTCTGAGATGCGAGGTATGTTTGAAACGGCTATATCACAGACTTCCCGCAGCTGTTCTCGCACGCAGTGCTACATGCGAAGAAAATCATGCATGAATCAGAGCAAAAGCGATGGTACCAGATCGAGCTTCGTCCAAAAGATGTTATGACTAAGTTCCATACGTGGGTTCATCACGGCACGGATAATACAACGCGACGGCTACAACACTGCGCACAAAGACTGTAACTTACTACACCGGACTCGACGGTACCATAGTAGATGGACAACGGGAGACGAGACAAAAGCGATGGTACTTGTCGTAGGCACATTGAGCTTCGTCCAAAAGATATTTAAGATACTCTTGGTGGCGCATGTCACGAAATGTAGGTATGGTCGGCGCAAAGGTAATGGATTCTTCGTGCACGATGCGATCAGCTACCCTTTCCTTCCACACTCTCGAGATATCGCGCTCATCAGGGATCAAGATGTCCAAGAGGCCAAGAATATTGATACTCTTGACAGGTCGGCGAATACCCCGACAAAGAACGAGACATACGAATGTTGCTGCCGAAGCCGGCGTGCGGAACGACCACTTCCTTATCGATGGATGTCCCAGCGCGTCGAACAATCGCTCCGTCCGAATGCGGTAGTTTTGAGATTGCAAGACAAGCCTTGCGAACAACCCAAAGTAGGAGGATTGGACAAAGAACGACAGACCATGAAGCAATAGAGTGGCGGAAGATGCCGACTCGATGCAGGCTGCTACTATCAGCAGTCCAAGAAATTCTCCTGTCAGCCTTGCCACCGATCGCAGGGGTGTTATTCCTGAGACTGGTGGTACGGAAGCTTTGGTAGATGCCTTCAGTCCCAACCAGCATGCCTTGCTCATCATGCGCCCCACGACTACCACGTAAGCGGTCTCTTTGAGGTTGGGAATAGCAGCGTGTAAATGCAACAATCGCATCACTATCGCCTCGCATACCCCACGACATCCTCCCTCCAACGCACCGTATAGAAGGTCGGAGACGACTTGCTTCTCTTGCGATCGTTCCCTCACGGGGATTACACCTTGCTGGGGTTGGGAATCTGCAAAAGAGAGGTAGAAGCCACCTTCGGTGACTGCATCGACAATTTTTTGACTGCCCCGGATCACCACTGTGAAGTCGTCGTCCATGAGCACTGTACATCCGAAATCCGGATCCAACTCCGCGGGTTGCACTGCCGTCCTCCGAATGAGAGTGAGCGTGCCAGGTCCGAGTATGAGAGCGGCTACAAAATCAATGGCGATGAACTCGGAAGCAGGAGACCACTGGCGGGTCCTCAAGATGACGAGCAAGCTCAGCAGTATAGGCACAAGCACCATTAAATCGACATCCGCCTGTGTGGAGTACTCCGACTCAAGACGACGGTGCGGAACGTCGAAATCTAAAACTGCGACAGCCTGAGGATGAACCTCCTGATACTTTGAGATCGTATCCGACTCGGAGCTGTGCAAAGGGCTAGCGACGTCTGCCTCTGCCACAACCCCAGGGTCACCGTTCTGGCGCGATATGTCTGTGCCACCAAGCTCAGAATTTGGTAGACTTTTACTGTGTCGGAGAACGAGCTTTGCCAGATGTCCCGATTGTCGTTTGGTGAGACTGGCCATTGGGGAGACAAAATCTGGCCCTGTGCGTCTTCCATCCCAGAATTGCGAGCCAACGACGGATGCAAAGTCGATAAGAACTTGCGCAAGACGTACAGGCTCAAGAGCCGTGATAATTTCCAGTGCGCGTTGAAATGTGTTCAGCAGACTTGAGCTTGAGAATTGTAACAGTGGCATATTATAGTGGGAGATTCAGGGGAACGAACGTGGCAACATTGTGTGCGGGACTACAATCAGAACTCGACGATGTCAACAACATTGGCACGAAGCCAAAAAATTGTTCTCGTCACTGGGTGCTCCACAGGTGGAATAGGATTTGCTCTGTACGTGTATTGACAATACTATACCACGCTGAGGTGTGTTCTGACTACCAACGCCCACCAACCTCTGGGGCAGATGCGAAGAATTCGCTGCGCGAGGGTGCATTGTGTATGCAACGTCTAGAAAGCTCGCAAGTATGGAGGCATTTCAGAGCCCGAACATCCGAAAACATGTCCTGGACGTAACAGACGGAGATGATATTGAACGCACAGTACAAACTATCCTTGCAGAAACTGGCAAAATCGACATTGTCGTGAACAATGCAGGTGCTACAGCTATTGGTGAGTCCTGACCTCACGGAACTTGGTCTGGGCTTTGGCGACTCGGCCTTGTCGTTATCCTGAGTACGACACAATAACTTTGTCTCTAGGTCCCGTGGCTGAAGCCACTATCGACCAAATTCGAAACGCTTTCGAATTGAACACCTTTGGTGCTTTGCGCGTGTCGAACGCGGTGATACCTTCCATGTTCAAGCGCAAGGAAGGCTTGATCGTGAATATTGGTTCCATCGCGGGCCTGATGTGAATTTTACGTGGTTCTCAAACGATGTCAGCTAAGTTAACATTTCGTTCTGCAGAACGACTCCGTGGAATACACTGTACTGTGCTTCCAAGGCTGCGCTCCACTCCATCTCCGAAGGTCTCGCAATGGAGTGCAAGCCATTTGGCGTTAAAGTCATGCTTGTCGTTCCAGGAGGTGTCACTTCTAATATCGCAAAGAACCAGGCAGCGACCTTGACACTCTCGCCCACAACGATGTATCAGCGGTACGAGTCAAAAATAATTCAGCGGATGAATGGCAGCCAGGGTCGAGGAAGCATGGACACAAACGAGTTCGCGCGAAGGGTAGTGGCACAGGCTATTAGTGCAAACCCACCGCCGTATATGACATTGGGTTGCAACTCTACCCGGTTTTACCTCTTCCAATGGCTACCGCGACAATATGTCCTTGAGAAAATGTACAAAGCTCTAATCGGGTAGTAGCCGGTACGTTTCACCCCTCCAACGGACGTATCATGATCCTCGGACTCACTTCACCACAGAGCCGCCATCTCACCGATCTGCACCTGATGGTGGCAACGCCAATGTGACATTATTTCATGACTGATATAGGAGATTATCAAAGTCATTTCTGTATCGCATCGACCAGACCACACCCGTGTTAGTGCTGCATGCATGTACATGCTTGGCCATAATGTTTCTTTTCGTCGTAGAAAGCCAAGTTACGTTGCAAGCACGGTTTCTGGCTCTCAAGATCACGGCGATCTCATGCAACTGCCGCTCGTCGGCACTTCCCGAGTATAGAAGTCGCCGATATCTACAGTGCCCCACGCGATCGTGGGGGTAATGCGGGTGGTTTGACAGGATCATCAATAGCTCGGTGCAACAGGATTGACATGTTGTTGATCGGACAGGTTACCACGGATTACCACGTAAGCCGTCTCTTTGAGATTGGGAATGGCAGTGTGTAAATGCAAAATCACACCACTGGCACTATGGCCTCGCACACCCCACGGTATCACCCCTCCAACGCACCGTCTAGGAGGTCAGAAAAGAATCGGACAGATTGCTTCATTTTCAATTTCTCGATCACGGGGATTATACCTTGCGTGGGTTGAGGATCTGGAAAAGAAAAGCCACCTTCGCTGACCACCCCGACAATTTTTTGGTTGCCCCGAATCACCACTGTGAAGCCGTCGTCCATGAGCACCGCACATCCGGGACGAGGAAGCAGGAAACCATTGGCGCCACCGGCATGGCCAGGCATTGGTATTGCAACAGATGGGCCGCGGAAGACAGGGACTCCATAAGCCGGGATAGGTATGAACTGGGACGCCCCGCAGCACCTTACAATCCCCATCAGGAAATATATCCGCCCTTTTCAGTACATGTACCACTTGATGCGCGGCCTAGAGGAGATTAAGTCGAGACCGGGCGATTCAGTCGAGGCCAAGAGACCCCGCGATATGGCGTCACAGACTCAGGTGCACTTTTATTCGCACCGAGTTCCGCATGCGTCATAATCATAACCACGTTTCATGTTGTGCGCACCACGTTCGGGCGTCATATACACCATGTCCTGTGTTTCATGTTGTGTCCCAGATTCAGTTGTCATAGCATCTGTGTAGCAGATATCACAACCTTCATTGGAAGTCACAACAACTGTATTCAGCAGTAAGTATCTACAGCATTTGCCATAGAACTTCATAGGAGCAGGGAATTATGAACGTCGTTGAGGACTAAGAATTGTGGGGATTATGGCGGTAGGTGTGAGGCATCCTGGGTGAGATTCATGGGCTTAAAAGAGTAAATCGATGGTACATGAAACAGGGATTATCGCCGCATCCTGGTCTCGAGCAGATCGGCTCCTGTAGACGACACGGGGATTATATCCGTTCGTGACCAAAAGTCTCCACTATGGCGTAATCTTGCTACTTGCAGAGAAGTCCATGTCATGAAAAGCAGTCTGGGAGGTGCAAGAACGTGGGCGGACTTGTTGGCACGGTGCGTCCGTAGGGTTATTGCCATATTTAGACGTTCTGCTGACAGTCTATGACGCAAACTATCGTTCAAACGTTCACTGACATTAGAGCGCGGGCTTGGCTCGGGCAGACACGGCGAGCGTGAGCCGTGGGGCTCGCAGGGTTCTCGAATCGTTAATTGGCACGGTAATTCAAGTCGATCCGCATCGTTTTTGACTTCTTCTTATGCACAGATTACTGACGCGTGTTACTCCCGACTCCCGAGAACCAAGTCTGAAACGGTTCTGGTCACATGCTGATGGATGGCGTCATTTTTAGATTCGAAGCTCGCATTACTCACTTGAATGATTTCAGCTTGCGGTCGTTCAACTTGCTGAGCGCATGTTATCATCCCTTGAAGCCGGTGGAAAAAATGGTCGTACAGTCGACTCCCTTGTAACCCATACCCCTCGGGAGAGGCCGTGGGGTATGGGTTATGAGGGAGTATGGGTTCTGTGAGAGACCACCCCTTACGAGAATAAAATCATGTTTATGCATGTCTAACTGAGTGGTAATCTACTAGGGTATTATAAGTGTTATGCACGAGAAAAATAACTAGTTATTTTGGTATCTGTCATACTCTGCATCCCCAGCGTGCGTGTCTCCCGCCCGAAAGTGCCCAACATCACTTCAAACTTGCGAACAAGCGGACTATTAACTGGTTTTGTGTATCTGCGCAAGACACAGACAGCATGAAGAGCCTCATTCCTTGTCGGAATGGGTTCAATGATGACTGCCACAGTCGAGTTCAAGCTGCTGCCAGTGAAGTTGTCCGTGCCCTCCCGAATCTCTTTTGCATCCATCACAGCTTCTTCAGGCCTTTTTTTAGAGTGTGAAGTTTCATAATGGCGAAGACAAGATGTGCAGAGTCGAAGATTTTTGCCATGTTGGGATTGCAGAAGTATAATTATTTAATTTAAAATACTTGATTTAGAAATATACCAGCAGTAACATATGGGTTATCACCCTCCAAATAGCTACGGGGTATGGAGTATGGGGTTTGCTTGCAAATTTACTGCATACCAACTTGGGAAAAAATGTATGTGCTATGAGGGAGTATGGGTTATATGGGGTATGGGTTACAAGGGAGTCGACTGTACCAAGGGCCGGAGCCCAAGGCGTGGTTTTCCCGATATGGAACTGACTCACAAGCCCAAATTGACATCACGGGCGTTAGCTGTGACGTATAAATGAGGGGCTACACACTGCAATTCGTAGAGACTCCCTCTCAGCTAGGTCACCACACGTTCTATGTCTGCCAAAACGCAAGTTCTCATTACCGGCGCTACTGGTATGTCTCCAGTGGTTTATCGGTCGTTACTCTTATCTGTTCACCAGGCTATATCGCCGGCTCTGTGCTCGATCGGCTTCTCCGGCACCCTACCTTTGCGACTTCTGAGATCACTGTCTTCATCCGTAAGGCGGACAAGGTTCCCGCCTTCGAGTCGCTCGGAGTTAAGACCGTCCTTGGATCCTACGATGACCACGCACTTCTTGAGCAACAAGCCTCTCTGAGTGACGTCATATTCGCATGTGTGCGTATGCTCGTTGAATAACTAAATCGATCTGATGTGTTTGTCGTCGTTTCGTGGGTATAGGCGGATGCTGATAACGCGGAGGCGTGTGCGGCGATCTTGAGGGGTCTGAAGAAGAGGCACAGGGCGACCGGCAAAGTTCCTATCCTTATACACACCGTGAGTGGTCAATGCTTCAGGGAGATGTCATTTTCTCACGCGTGGTAATTTAGTCTGGAACTGGTACGCATCTTTTCAAGCGTCTGTCGCCCATTTGCTTGATTACTGCTTATTAGGTGCCATTATCGATAACGCGGAAGGCAACTATACGACTGACACGATCTGGGATGATACGGACGTAGCCAAACTAGACACTATCGCAGACACCCAACTTCATCGAAACGTTGACGTACTCCTCCTCGCCGCTGATAAGGAAGGTGAGTCTTGTACCTTTCCGATATACGTTGCCCAAGCATTCCTCTGCCACGGCGTCTTTACTTACCCACAGTCTCAAGGGTACGTGAAGACGTACATCGTCCTCCCTTCGACGATCTATGGTTTCGCTTCTGGAAAACTGGTGGATTTGGGTGTTCAGAACGCACGCTCCGTTCAAATTCCTGCGGCGATTTCCGCCAGTATTGCGAGGAAGCGTGGCGGACATGTCGGCCGGGGATTGAACGTGTGGCCAAACGTTCACGTCGATGACAGTGGGTTTCCTGTTTCTTCTGTACTGAGAATGGACAAGGCTTACTTGCGCGATTGTGATCGGCAGTCGCGGATCTCTACATTGTCCTTTACGACGGCATCTTGGAAGGAAAGGCAGGCCATGGTCACGAAGGGTTGTACTTTGGCGAGACCGGTCACCACTTGTTGAAAGACGTCGCCGCCAAGATTGGAGAAGCGCTTTATGAGCTGGGTGTGAGCGAGACGCCGGAACCGAGCGCGTTTACTGAAGAGGACTACAAGCAATTCCCTTTCGTACGTGTCCGCGGATGACGTTATGCATACTAATCAAATGATACACATTACTCTCAGCTGGCTCTCCTCCTTGGATCGAACTGTAGGTGTAAGGCGAGCCGAGCGCGTGCACTTGGCTGGGAGCCCAAGCGCACCACGGAAGATTTGTTCAAGAGCATAAGGGGTGAGGTCGAGTGGCAGTTGAAACACGCGCCCCGTGCCTGATCCGAAATTCTCGGGCGAGATGGATGAAGTGTACTTCGTATCGTCTGTTTGTATATTAGCGATCCGAACCAATGGTAAATGTTGTCCGTTGCTTTATTTTTATTTTTATCCGATACTATTGATAAGTGGCTCATTCGTAGTCTTCCTCAGACAGTCTAAGCCCCTCATAATTCCTTGATCTACAGTGGCATTTTGTTGAATAGCCGGAATGCCTTGTCAACTCCATGCCTGACGAACGGACTGGCTCGACCTGGTTAAACTCCCCACCAACCAGAATGCCCAAACACTCACCGACATGATTCAGACTGGCCAGTGGTACAGGGCAGCTCAAACGGTCAGTTTACATTATCGTTTCTCATTAATCATTACCGGCTCACACTGTTGTCACCTCCATACCAAAAAAAAACTGATTGCCCAGACAACTTGAAGGATCTCCTACAAGCAGTGTCACTCGGAAGCAAACGAAGTACTGTAGTAGACAACTTGACTAGCGACCAAGATTTCCCGTCGGACTACGTCACGAATGACACTGACAGTGAAAATGAAAGCGAAGGCAAAAAAACACCTTTTTTCACTGCTAGTTAACAACAACTGTGAATAAGTCCGGCAGATTTTTCAACCTTAGTGTTGTTATCGGAGACGGGGGAATGTTACGTAAAGGGTCATTCGTTGAGCCAATAATCTTTGGCCGAGCGTAGGAAAGCCGCGCCACTTCCTCCTCTCGTGGCCCGATTCCCTCAGAGCTGAGCTCTGCACCGATTTTTCGCCCACCCACCACACCCAGTCACTCGACAGCAGATCAGCTATCTCGTCCGCCTCACATTCCCCTGGGTTCCGGAGAATCCTAGGTCGCCTGTGATCAACCTGCGAGGCGGTTCCTTTCCCATCCGCCCTCGCAGCTCACCACAGCCCTAGATCGCTTCGGAGCCGGACAGCGCCCCGCGCTGCCACCCACGTTCCCGCCTCGTATCTCACCGTTGTCCTGTCGCTACCACATCATTTGATTTGTTTGTACATACGTCGCACAAATCCAGCTCCATCCCGATCCTTCCCAGTCACGTGCATCCAAGCGATAGCCAAAGAGTATGCATTATCAAATTTTCCTATGCGTTATGCGTATATTTTTAGAACCCGGGTGGTCCGAGATCTTACACGTGCACAGCCAAAAATTAATTGTGACATACGAAACTAGCCCCTGGCTTAGGCCGCTATTGATGACGAAAAAGCAAAAGCGCTTCGGGTGCTGTGAACATGATGGCTAGGCACTGTTATAAAGGTAAGTCCAATGATTTACGCCGATTAACCGCTCATCCTCTGTACTTTCTGACCCTCCTTTATCGCGCCAAACCACAGGTGCCCAGCCATGGTACCGGGTCTGACCGTCGCACATCGTAATAAAGTCCACGCAGCACCAATGTTATTGCGCGGGCACGAGGGAAGCATGACATTTGTCGCCTTTATTTCGGACGACCAAATCATCAGTTCGTCCAACGAGGACAGGACCATTCGACGGTGGAATTTATCGGACGGACATAATAAAGTGGTAAAAGAACCGGTGATGTGTGCAGTTGCTATGTCACCTAACGGACGTTGGGTGGCCATGGGAGGGAGAGACGGGAGGGTGAGATTATTGAACCTTGAGACACCCACAGAAGTCATGAAGTCGGTCGGGAGACATGCGGGAGTGATCAAGTCCTTGTCATTCTCTCCGGATTCAAGCTGGCTGGCAAGTGGCGCACAGGACGGGACAATGTTCATATGGTCCTCATCTACGCTCGAGCAAGTCGCAGGTCCCTTCAAAGGGCACACAGACGCCGTCTGGTGGGTCTGCTATTCCCCGGACGGAACGAAAATTGCAACCTGCGACCGGGAGGTTATTCAGGTGTGGGACAGCACTACCTGGACTAGAATGGCCATAGATGAACAAGCGTGGTCGCTTGCATGGTCTTCTGATGGCCGCACCCTCTTCGCTGGGTGTATCAACGGCACCATCAAGATTTACAATTCCAGCACTGGCATGCTGCACGCCACGTGTAGCGGGCATAGCGATGTCGTTTTCGCGATTGCGTTGTCTCACAACGGCAAATTTATCGCAACCGCATCATGGGATAAGACTGTCTGTCTCTGGGAAGCAGTTACATTCCAACAGATTGGCCCAAGTCTTCCTCATGATGCCAGACTGCATTCCATCTCAATCTCGCCTGACGACAGTCGTCTTGTCAGTGGGGCACGGGAATCGGATATTCGTGTATGGAGCCTGAGGACGGTCGCTCCCAGCCTTTTCAAGGACTTTCCTCTGGAGCCTAACCGAGGACCAGTATGCTTGCCGTGTCCGTTCACCTGCGGTATTCTCACCCTGACCCTCTTGTACAACAGACGCATGATCCTCCTCACTTCTCGCTTCCACGCTGGCGTATACGTATCAGGGACGCTGGCCTTTCTAATGTATTTGCGGCAAGCCTGAATTCAATGCGTGATGCTGATACCACTCCGCTGCATCCAGGCTTCCGACCATGAGGGTTTACCCACACCTGACCCTGTGAGTGTTCCTTTCACCGTTGTATCCGGCTCATATTCATCCTCTTTCAGCATAATGAAACACCTGAGAATAGTGATCGTAGTTCCACCAAGAGCAAAAGTTCCGAGAAGAAAGGCATCTTGGATATATTCCGTTCAACGCCTAAGCGTGGTGATACGGTACATCAGCGACAAATCTTGCGATTGATGTTAGATCTCTGATGCTTTCCTTGTACAGATTGGTGATCCGCGAACTTACAGTGTAGGTTCACATGGTTCTCCAAAGGTTCATTAATGCATAATTCTACCTTAGCCATCTGCACAAGAAAGCACTTATACGCATAGTTCGAATTCTTCGCTCCATTTGTCTGCGGTGAGTTACATTTTGAACTCAAGACTTGGCCAATCAATAACATGACATTTATTTCTCTAGGGCGACTCGCCGATCGTAAGTTTCCTCAAGCGATTATTGTGCGCTCAGTTTCATATCCGATTTCCGCTATAGGGACTTTCTCCCGGTGGTCGCTCGGTGATCGGTTCCCCGTTGTCTCCGTCGCAAGATGTCACCGTAAATGTGTGTCACCTTTTAGTTATTCAACTTTAGAAAACTGACGAGAGTTTTAGCATTCGCCCAGCCCAACGCGGTCGAGAAGACAAGTCAGCGAAAGTGAAAATCCGAATTTCATCCAAGAAATGTAAAGAATTCTATGTTGACGTTGATTCACTCGTGGTTGATGTTGACCTCACACGGCAGTCGATCGAATCCTGACCATAACCTCACCGGCTGTATTGTGCCAGAAGGGAACCATCCGGTCTCTGGTGGTAGCCACGGCGATATCTATAGAGGCACGCTCAAATTGAATGGGAGGGCCATGCCAGTTGCGTTATCGTGTTGACTTCGTAGCGATTTAAACTTACCGTCAACCAACGTATAGGTCGCAATCAAAGTAATAAAAAAGTATACGGCTCAGGGCGATGACCTATCGAAGCAGAGGGTATGTATTATGGGCTAGATCGAGTGCCTCGAGGACTAACCTTCTTCACAGCGTCTTCGTCGAGAGATCAAACTCTGGTTGAAGCTTGACCACAAGAATGTCATACCATTGCTTGGGACAACCCAGGATTATGGAGATTTTCCTGCTATGGTGTGTCCGTGGGTCGAGGATGGCTCGTTAACATCTTATCTCGATCGCCGCAACAACGACTTGACCGTACAACAGAGGCTTGGCATAGTGAGCATCTTCTATGTCCTGTTGAGCATTTTTGAATGTCAGCACTGCAGATTAATGATGTCGCTTTGGGACTGCAATACCGTAAGTGATTTTTCTTTACTATGGCTGTCTAGTCGGTGACACGTCCTATTCATCGTAGTGCATTCTCAGTCCGTCGTACACGGCGACATCTCTGGTGTACGTGGGAGGCTTTGTTTTGCTGTTTTTGCTGGCTCACGTCAACATTACCAGTCAAATATCCTTATCTATGCCAGTGGAAGAGCTTGTATCGCTGATTTCGGCCTGTCAATTGTCGTGACTGAAATTGAAGGATCTTCCATTGCGTTGACATACCAAGTAAAAGGAACGCTCCGCTGGACAGCTCCCGAGTTATTCCTGATTCGCGAGCCTGTAAACGGAGACGAGGATGCATGCATGATCTTTCCGACGCCGGAAAGCGACATCTATTCGTTTGCTGGTATCATGCTCCAAGTGTGTTGTCTATTACTGCCTACCTTCTGATTGAGTCTGGTGTGACGTGATGCTGACAACGCCTGCATCTGGCTTTATTCTTTGACAGGTCTTGAGTGGTAAAATGCCCTACCATTACTTTCCCCGCGATGAACAAGTACTACTGGCTATGTCCAGGGGGGAGCGTCCGAAGCGTCCCAGCTCGACCTCCGCCGTCACGGACGACCAGTGGTGCTTTATGATGGAGTGTTGGTCTTTTGTGGCGGCGGATCGTCCTTCCCATTCGGACATGGTAAAATTCGTGCACGACCAGCTCCTCAATGCCGTGGCAGGGTCGTACCAGTCGACGTTGAAAATACGTAGTGATACGATGAGAGATTGCTACAACGCAGAGTATTAGCGGGGGGAGGCAGGGGTTTCTTGGCGTGGACGGTCACGGCGTTCGTCGAACGTGTCGGATAGATTATTGTAGGATGATCAGTCGTTTTTTGGGATTGTACTACGTTGCTGTACGCTGGGGCACCAGGTAGATTGTTGTCATCTTGGGTCGAGCTGTTGTGTACGAGCATGTGGTCTGCGTTGATCATGGAACTTGCTATCGAACTACGTTTGTTTGTTCGCGCGTTTACTTTACGGATCTTTTGTTTAATTCGCTTTAGAACTTGGGTGCTAGTATACCGACTTGTGCGGGACGAGACTCTAAGCGATAATTGTTTGTGCCGAACTCCAAGTCAGTGCAAAACCCAGACTCAACTCACAAGCTGCTTCGAGTGATACTGTACACAACTCGGGTCATTTAGGAACGGGACAGAGGGTGTCAGGCTAGATCAATCGGTTCCCGGGAACTGTTCATCAGCTATATCTCCCCGTACCCCTTCTCCTTGTACACCTTTTGCATTTGCGCAATGATCTTGTTGAGCCCTTCTAGCCATTTGTTGAGTTCTTCGTTGACCTTGTTGGCGGCAACGGACGCGCCGCCCTCTGGATCCGCGGCCAGTTTGGCGTAAAAGTCCCTACGGTATGGACATGCTTTCATCGCCACCTGGTTTATGAAGCGATCGTCAGTACCAGCACCGCATGCCCCTCTCAGGACAAGAAAACAGGAATAAAATAACACACCGAAAATATGCCCTTGACGATGAAATTGTGATATTGCCTCAAGCTGCTCTCATACCCTTTGGTAAACGCCTGGGCAAGTTCGGTGCTCGGGTTGCGTTGGGCCGTATCGAGAGCCTGATACGTGAACGACAGACCGCGAAGAAGCCACATGAGGCCTTCTGTCGCCGGACGTTTCTTCTCGGATTGTTCATTACTGGTGAGGAGCTCGAGGGTGGCGGATTCGATGGGGTGGGCGAGATACCGGGTACGGACTTTCTAGAGAGGAGTGCGCGTGCGTGAGGATCGTTTGAAATCGGTTGGGGGTAAAGAGAGAACGGAGGACGTACGGTGATGTTTCCGTCGAGATCGCTCACAACAGGCCCGAACGCAGGGTTCTCGAGAAGTTCTGTCGTTGTGTTTGGGGGTTGGGGTTCATCAGCGTGGCTAGTTCGTCGACGTCCATCCGTGCTGATCGATAGAAGAAATACGCACTGAACAAGCGAACGACGCCTTCTGAAGCTTCGAGGAAAGCGAGGGTGTCGATCCCATCGTTTGTGATAGGTACGTCAGCAAAGGACTAGATAATCAAGTCCAGGGAGATCGCAGAAGACAAACGACGGTTAACTATGACAGCGAAAGTGTAAATTAGATCGTATGTTGGACTCGCCTTTACGGATTCGAGAAAGGGTGCCATCGTCGTGGTGCTGCGTGTATCACCAGAACAACGAGGAGGTTGAACATCACCACATGATTATCATCACGAGCTGATCTAAGCCGCTATTTAATCGAGACCTCGGCTAAGTTTGGGTTCACCCTCAACCTCAACCACGTTCTCTCTGTCCTGCAGCCCACTCACATCCTACCACTCTAGGTTTTGACATCATGGCTCGTTTACTCATTTGAAGGATAGTACCAGTCACGGAGACAAAGCCCGAGGTTCTGAATCCACGACTGGGAAACGGAGATACACGGCCACGGTACATCCATGATCATTTCGCCGACTTTTCCAGAATCCGACACACCATGTTGTATTGGCTTCGGATAGCATCTATCCACCATTTGAAGTGGCAAGGCAAGTTCTCATTTATTCTTTGAGACAATTTCATTTTCTCGGCCAACGGCAATGATGACCGACTTCTCCCAGAGTAACTTTGAAGCTTTTTCATAATCTCGAAGGATTTTCCAACCCAAACCAAACGGCCGCGTCGGATCAGCTGTGGGAAAGGTAAGCTAGTTGCATTTTTGTTGATGCTGCAGCACTTTGCAAGTCAAAACAATCAACGCTCGTAGAGATTCGACGGCTAGAGTCTAATAGGGTTGACCCAGCGGTAAACATCGTGCTTGAGAACCATATATATCACGCCGCGGGGGGCCAAGAAAAGCATATCGATCATCTTCTTCCTCTTTGCAACCATCGCAACCACCCGCTGACCTTCCAGGTACGTCATCATCCCAAGCTTACGCCCGGTACTCTCGCGTCTATTTAGTTCATCTCCGCAAGCATACGCTTTAGATACGACTTGTTCACGTGTGCACGAGGAGTGATGTGACACGGGAATGATTTCGGGTGACTGGAGATCCATATAATCGTGTGAACGTCCCACAGACGATATTGTGCCGATTCACTTACTGAGTAACGCCGTTCATCCATTTCACCTGAAAAGCGAGGTCGTTGCCTTGGGCGTCTTTGGGAGGACAAAACTCAAGCGTCGCAAGCATCGTGGCGATGGAAGCGAAGAGAGATGCATCTGCTGCGTATCGTCCTAATGAAAGGAAAGAGGAAAGTGTGAACCATTGTAAGTACTCATCATGCTTCAGCGAACATGGCGTGTGCACCCACCGGGGCATATTCGTCGTCCAAACCCAAATGCAAAATCCATTGGGTCGTTCTCGTTCAGCTGACCTTCGTCGTCGAGGAACCTCTCGGGAACGAAATCCTCCGCATTCGGGAACCGGGCCTCGTCACGAGACATGGCCCTAGCAAGAACGTGTGTCAACAAAACCGTTGGCGAGAGATTGAAAACCCTACCACGCATTTGCAACCACGGTTGCGCCTGTTACCAAATTCATGAGCCCGATCATCTAGGCATGTCTGTGAAGGAGAAACGCACCTTTAGGTATATACATGCCGTTGTAAGTATCACTGCTCGATGTGGCGTGCCAAACGCCTGCACAACTCAATTGTCAAGATTCTGGGGCGAATGCAGGTCCAGAAAGGTATCTTACCCAAAGGCACCACCGGCCACCATCGGAGAGTCTCACGGATGATTGCATCGACATACGGCAAAGCAGGTCTATCACCAAAATCAGGAAGGCGATCGGTGCCGACGATTGCATCAAGTTCCGCGTGAGCGCGCTTCCACACACGAGGATTCAAGACCATGGCAAGGGTGAAGACCATCAGGGAAGAGGCCGTCTATAGAAGCTGTGAGATATTTACACGCGACGCTCTGGATGGAGAATACCGTCTCTGAGGCGGCTGTACGATACCTCAAAGTGAGTGCCCGAAACCCCACATCGATTGGTAACGTACCAAGAATAGTGGATACAGCTGCCTTTTTCAGGGTAAAAACAAACTCTGCGCGATGTGACTGATCAGCGTATTCGTGCATGCGACTGATGTGACGTGAAACCATTGAGCCGATTGGACGTTCACCGTGGGCTCTCTAAGCGCGTTGGAGGAGGAAGGTCAAAATATGTGGATTCCGCACGGAACAAAATCGGAATCACCATGCGCTCTTCGGCGTGCTGGTAAGGTATCTCAGTCAGCTTTTCGGATAGATCACGAGCACGTTTTGCTTCGCGTTTTAGCGAAAAGCCGGGGAACCAGTCAGGAATGTACAATACTTTCAACCAGCAAATGTGAATATTGCTAGGATGATTGTGTAGGACGTCGCTTACGAAACGGGAAGAACTTGAGGAGGACAGCTTGCTCTGGGGTGGCTGTGGGTACCGCAGCCGCCGCGAAGTCCTCAAAAATTTGTACTAAGGGGTCATCCTGTGTTTTCACTTGATAGTCATAGGAAGCAGACAGGGATATTGAGGTGCCGAGGCTGAAAGAGTGAAATGTGTCAAAAGACAGTTGGTAATTAAAAGGTATCCCTCACAGAGCGTAATGATGTTCATAACAATCAGGATTTTCAACCATGTTGATAACCAGCTGTCGAGCTTTGTGAAGTTGTATCGGACGGAGACTGAGAGCAGCATTGGCGTGATACGTCTGATGAACTATCCGCCTACATAATCGCCAACGGTCGCCGTAGGGAGTGAAGGCAAAAACACAATCCATGCCATACCTAATCAAAGATCATCAAAGAGATAACCTGGAGTCGTCTAAATACGAACTCACGGTTCGAGTGTAGCGACAAACGGACGATCTGAATACAGTTTAGAACGCTTCTCCAGCAATTCCACAGCAACCGGCTGCGATCCCAGGACTATGACGTCCTGATCCAAGAGGCGGAGGTAGAATATGTCGCCTATGGTGTGTTCAACGTGCTGACGATGTGACACTGGATGACAAAGCTCACCATAGATGGCGTGCCATTCTGTGTACGTTTTCCAAGGTTGCTCGCGATCGATTGAAAGTATGTTTCCTAGTATTGGGATCTGTGTTGGTCCCGGGGGCATAGGAAGCCCCTTTCTCTCCAGCTTGCCTTGAATGAAACGCCGAATAACATCTACAGCAAAAATCGATACGGGCACAATGACCGCGAGCTGAGCAGGCGATATTGGCTGCATAATGAGTACGTCAAGAGGGTGCTATCACGACGGAGAGTCTCGCAGGCGCCATAATGCTTTATATAGGCGCAACTTTTTGAGCTTCGGCCCTCAGGAGAATAGGCTTGAAAAGGGAACACATCGAACAATGGATGCAGATGCAAATAGGTATCAAACAACACGTTCCTGGCGAAAAGGAGGTTAAGCAGCTTTCAAGTTGGTCGTGCTTCCAGAAATGATACACGAACGTTGAGATGTGACCTATCTAGTCTCGGTACGCATATTCAACTTACTTTTCTGCCAAGCTATCGGTACATGCAAATGAGAATCTTTCTGCGTGGCACTCGATCGTGTACACTGAATCATCAGTCAGCGACAGGAAACAGGTGTTGGTTGGAAAAATACATACATATCGATACCGGCGAGCGCGAACGATGTTGCCCGATCAATCCATACATCATCGATTCATCAACCAACACCAACGCAGCCAAATCCTCTTGCCCGCAGTAGAAACTTGCCCTGCGTTACACTCCAGTTTGGGGGTTTCCCTAGTACATATCATGGTTATCCGCAAATAACTGGTGCGATGTCATGCTCCGATGTTGACTCGATGTCCAGACATTTCATCTCCGACTCAAAAAAAAAGAGGCACAGCGCATCCTATCCTGAGTTTGAAACGCAGTCGGAGATCTAAATTACCTACGCCAAGATCACGGTCACGTCGCCAGTCCAATTAGGTCCCAGCCTGAGTTTGAAAACCAATTCAACACCGTCACACAAGGTTATTTCACTCACTTGCAAGGGCCATGTACGCATAAGGACAGTTACTGCCTGCAGTCAGCGTATCACATGGAACAGAGGCTTCTCGTCCTATGCCTATGCTTGGGTTCTACTGACGGTTGCCCACGATCATTTTCCAAATGTCCATGCGCCAGAGATGTGGGAGAGAATCTACGGTCATAAAATAAACAACATTATTATTCCCATTCATATGCATCGGAGATTTGATTCTTTACAACGTTGGGCGACGAAATGTCCGTCAAAATGTATGAGGTGATAGAGATCCTGCGATTCTGTTGTCACATTTCGAGATTCGATGCAAGCGTTGGAGCGCCAAGAAAACTCCGCGAACATACATTGTCTTCATATCCGAAGAGTAATTCTCCACAACTGGTTCCCCGCGCGACATGGTCAAGTAGTAGTCGTAATTAATAAATATCGGAGTTGACTAAAGGCACGCCAAGGGGGATGCTGGGGAAGGGGGTAAGAGAGGTGAGCACCTGCAGCTTCCTTTCTTGCCTATCGCCTTATCACCACCGGTGGCAAAGCGGTGAGAGTGTCACCTAGGGGATGGAATCACGTCCAGCCACATCATGCATCACGTTTGATCTACAGACGGATCATACTGTGACCGTTCGTTCGATGAACGTCATCAAATGCGCCCGACTTTCAGATCGGGATCAACCTCCCAAAGAGCCTGTCCGTGCTAGATACGCACTCATCCATCTATTCAATTCTGTACGCCACGGGTACCCTGTGGCATCTTACGGCTGATGCCGCTCGCATCCTCATCCCAAAGGGCCAAAATGTGGCTTCCATTCGAGGTCCGCAGAGCCACCATAACAGGCCGGAGTCCTTTGAGCCGCCCTTGGCCAGTATAATAAACTTTTTTTCATCACAGAAGCAGCTCACTTTAGTTCATATGTAGTTGGCATGAGTCTCCGAGTCCATCCGCAGTCCTCCCAGAGTGCCTGTACCTGAATTGAGTCACTCCTTCGGAACGCAGATCTCGAGTATAGTTACATCTTCCCAATGTGACATCTTTCATGACAGGAAACTGGCTCAGAGATTCAGGATGATCAACCTGACTTCACCCGCTAATACCCATCATTAATGGGCGGGTTTCGTATGGCACATATTGACATTGTCAACTCATCAACGTATTCTCATAGGGGGACTTCCTTGAATGCCGGTTGTCCACATTGTAGGCTGAGCTCAGCGTTTCAGGTTTATCCACTTTGTCCAGCGTGACCAAACGACCCGAATTGAGCATCACCGTGACAATGAGATGTCGAGGTCGTCTCTTCGCTTGCTCAACACGCACAGGAGGATAAAGTATGATCGATTGATCATCGACCCTCCTTGTGAGACTAACACCGAACCACGCGGACCCCGAGGAAATTGGGAGCATTACCATTATGTGAATCCTACTAAACCTTCTAATCATAACAGTACTTACGAAAAACCTGGCGGAGAGCTGAATTCAGCTTTCGTTTTTGGTTAGCGTGGTTTCATTCCCCCACAGGACCCTTGATTTCCTTTTTCTTGCTAGCCGTCCTCCAATCATAACTCAGCCTTTGGTAGAGTCAAGCGATAGATAACGTTACACATTGACCTTGCAGATAGGCTTGCTTGAACAGGTACCATGATTTCACCCCCGAATAAAACGGGGGTACTGCCATGATTCTGTGATTAAGCAGGGTTCCATGGGCCGAGGAGGTCACCAATCCTGACACTAACTGGCAATTTGGACAAGAAAAAATTATAGGTGCTGTATGGACGGCCCTTGTCCACTTCGAGCGATCGCCTACAATTGCAAGGGGGATCATGACTTGGATATATATATGTATGTATAACCACCCACCGCGTCGGAAGTCGAACGTGAACTATCTCGACGATGAAACGTGAAGCAATGTGTTCCTTTCGCAGCGACAAGATGAATACCTATCATTTTTAATGGTATCTGTCCAATTCCAGCTGTGGACGAGATTTGGTGTGTGTTTTTAGATCAGCTGGTCACAAGGCAAATTGTCCAAAGAAAAACGAAACAGAGAGAAGAAAAGAAAAGAATCAACTCACTATTAACAACAAAACAGTCCGATAACTCGACAGATGGGATAAAAGTACAGACACTGTGTTACATTCGACGGAGAAGCAAATTTTTTAAAAAAAGTCCGCAAGTACGACTAGCTCCTACATTTGTCCCCCCTTGCCGCAGATAGATATCCGAGTGACTATTCGATTCGTCCATGAGCCTCCCTTTTTTTTTTTTTGTCTTTTTCAAAAAAAAAAAAAAAAAAACACAGAAGAAAAAAAGAGGAGGCCTTTACAGTTATGCACTTTGACTTCCATTACACACATGTTCCGTTCCCTTTCTCGAAAATTCCCTCCCACACATCTGGCACTGCCACCGCAACAGCCTCAAATGTACCGTCAATATATGTCGGACCAAGCTTCCCCTTTGCATTGGTGGCGCGCGGCACGCGTACCAAAGACAGCCGACGACGACTTTGTCGTTTCCCCGGACGTTGTGGGCTTGCCGAAAGTGCGCACAAGCGTGTCTGGGATCTTGGGAGAGAGAAGCGCCACAGATGAGAGGAGGGTGGCTTCGGGAGACCCAGTGGCACGTGAGGTGGGGGAGGGGGGCGGGCGCTGGTGCTGGTGCAGATGTAAATGCATATGCGGGGGTGGCGGTGGGCAAGGCAGCGGGGATGCCAAAGAGGAGGGGCGAGAGGAATTCGTCACTTAAAAGGTAAAAATTCATCAGTGCCAATAACACCCATCAAGGCGACAAGCGTGATCATATCAGGAGTGAGTGGTGAAATACATACAGAGGATCGGGCGTATTTTGAGATTGATACAGGCCGTCGTACATGCTCAACGGTGGTTGGTTCGGGTTCATGCTTCGACAGAGGGGGGGATCTTGGTTGCGCGAGCTGGAGAGGAAGGGGGGAGATCATGGAGGGTTATAAAGTACATTCCTGATTCAACAACAGATCAGAATGGTCGAGCGCCATCGAAGCTTCCTCTCGCCTCTCTCCGATACTTTCAAGACCAGCGATGCGCTTGCAGCACCGCGATTTTCTCGTACGCCCGATCCACGCTCGATTTATCTATGCCTAGATCCCCGTCACAGGAGATCTAACAAGAGTCTCCACGTGTCGAGCTGTCAATCAAGATGTTGGCACACTGAAAAGGTTTGATCTGACACGTTCTTCGTGACATGTGGAGCTTCGTATTGATATTCCTCGATTACTTGAGAAACACAGGTTCTTGGGCTTGTTGCGGGGAAGCACACCCAGGATTGGTACCATGGACGAGATCTTCAACGCAAAATAGCTTCCATTGGTATCAATGCCAAGTGCCACGTTTGGGGAAGCCGTGCCGTAAGTCACCATAACACGTCTTCAAGAATGCGATCATGTAGATATGGATATAGTCGGTCCTGAGATAGGAATGTCGAGGAGGCTTGATCAACCCGTCGTTTTCGGAAATAGACGGAAATAGACTCGCCTACTATGGAGATTTGACAAAGTCCTTGATCCGCCAGCATCCATGAACGACCTCGCATCAGATCTGGGGTGTTGACGTGAAGTACGAACCGGAGAGGGGCTATGTGGAGAGACAAACTTGATGATGGCATTCATTTCCGTTCAGGCAAAACACCTCATACAGAAAGCATAACCATTCAATTCCTCCCCAATCTGGCATCCCTGAGCGACCAACCGCCACCATAGTGGCCCGGATCTCCACTAACGCTTCCAGGCGATGCTGTCGAACACCTATTTTGGGACCCACTCATCCAACCTACATCCGCATGAAAATGTATATCGGCCCGACCCGTTCGTAACATGGGCGCTCAATCATAGAACGCGCGAAGCATGGGTTGGAAGAGAGGACCCTAGTAGGGCACGTCAACGACAATAACAACATCCAATACCTTGGGGATATTACCCGTCCAGTTGGCAGATCCAAGGCGTGCCACTATACGAAAAGAAAGGTAATATTACCATCAAGGCGTACGAACTGGCTGTTTCGCGTACCTCCATGAATGAAACCAGTCAAAACTCCACAATCAATGGCTGAACAGATTGATAACCGAGTTCAAAAAACCACCACATACACCAGATAAGGTGTGACGGAGAGACAGATAGCCTACCCGATCGTGGAACTCTGGTTGGGTACACCGTGACAGATGACGTTGAAATCGCCAAGCACTGGCACTAGAACAGCGCTGGTAAACAGAGAATTGAACTCATCTTATAATATGCATTTGAATGCGGGGAGTAGTGGCCTATCACACTGCCATCACTCCACCTGGACGCGCTTCCACCCGTACTTGCCATCTGCTTCTTGCTTCGCGTGAGAAGACTGGCAGGGTCGGGACGTTCACGAAGAACATCACAGGGTCGTATCAAGGAAGCATTTGCCGCAAGGCAGACGATTAGGGAACGCCGTTTCGACAGCACCTGGGTGTCCGATGCTTATGTACTTTGCTCTGCCGACTTGCAGGATGCACAGGAAGGAGTCGAGAGCTGTACTGCCAGTGGTGCAAGGTGGCGTTTAGGTTTGAATGCTCACCGAGGACTTCCAAGCAGGGTCAAGTACTTTGTGATTCTGGGACACGGTGGTAGTAGTGGAGTGGACAAACCCAGTTCGTCGGAAACCGAAATACGTCTGCTGCTCGCTTACCGTCAGCGTCCAACCTTCTTGCCGACACTCCATGGCCGCACCGTCAAAATCGCCACCCTCGCCATCCGCCGCAAGTCCTTCCAACAACGCAACACTTGTAACGTACACAATACCGTATCGCCAAATTGACACCCGCCTTTGCCCGGCTCGACGGGCGGTGCGTCCCCTATCATGTTCACCTCAGCGCCGCCGACACCATCAATGACATACCGCAGTAACCACAAGTTGGTCCATAACCTAACTCCACCCCGCCCCCACGCTTCTTACCCCCTACACACTGCGCACACTCAGACTGCGTCAACGGTCCTTTTTCATTTCCGTCCTCTCACTCGCATTCCCCCGAACTAGAATATCAAAGATAGCGTTGAATCTGGTCCAGCCTCACTAGTGGGGCCGGGACGAGCCATCATGATCTGATCGGGCACGGGCACCTGGATAGCTATAGAAAGACACCGAGTCTGATGTATGTATGTACGCAGAACTTCGCATCAGCAAACGGTACCAGAAGAAATGTAACGGCTGCTTGATGTTCAAGTTGTCGTCTCACAATCGTAAGTGACCGCGTAGAAAGAAGCTTGTTTGATGAATGAACCTCTTTTTTTTCACTCACGGGCTGTGGCATCGTACTACAGGTGGAATCGCTTGATGTCTACTCATACTTGCTGGAGGCGCTGTATCGGAGCTGGCCGACCCGCAATGTACGCCATGGTCATCCCGGTATGATCGATGTCGCCAGTGCGCACAAGCCGCTACATATCGATGGCAATGTTCGCAGCCTTCAATAATTTCCGCAGCAACACCTCGGTTTGTACTGCCGCATCAATAATGGAAGGACGACGTATAATGAACCAAAAAAAATCCCGAGCTTGAAAAACATATATTCATCCCGAGTGTTGTTCGTCAACGCATCCTATTGGTTGCGGTCGTCTCAGCCCGACCGTAAATTAAATCAAATCCGGTCTGCTTTCCCCGGGTCGCCCTTTGGGGCGCATTGCCTTCGTGCTTATTTAGCGGCAGCCTCGGTGAGTGGACTTGTATTGCCGAGAACCGATTTTCAGCCAGTCATGACCGGTCCCCGACCACCCCCGACCATCGTAATCTATCACGGTCTACTACGATCCAATGGTAATGAGGCCTCGTCCTTGAGAACCACATCTATCCAGGAAACAAAGAACATTGACGAAAATATATTTCCCATCCTCTTCCTCTTCTTTGCACGTATCAAAACCATCCATGGTCTGGCAGGAAGGGTGATGCCCCCAACCTTTACCTGGTACGTTCGTTTCTATTCACTCCGCAGTCATACGTTTCATATACAACTCCAAATTCAGGTGTGTGCGAGGAACGATACGACATGGGAACGCCTCCGGATGACTGTATATCGCGTCAATATCGCTCGAACGACCTTGGGCGGAATCAAACACGATAACTTACAGAACGACACCATTCAACCATTTCACCTGAACAGGGAGGTCGTTACCTTGAGCATCTCTTGGAGGATGAAAGTCAAGCGTCGAAAGCATCGTGGCGATGGCACTCCAGAGCGACGCATCTGCGGCGTATCGTCCTGACGAAAGGGAGGTAGGCCCATTAGGCTAGCAATGACGACACTGTCGCATTCGGTGCGCACCGGGGCATATTCTCCGTCCAAAACCAAACACGAAATCCATTGGATTATTGTCGTTCAGTGTACCTTCACCGTCGAGGTATCTCTCGGGAAGAAAATCCTCTGCGTTCGGGAACCGAGCCTCGTCACGCTACATGGCCCTAGCATAAGCATTTGTTCGTTCGATCGTTGGCGAGAGCACATGAGACCTGACCTACCACGTATTTGCAACTACGGATGTGCCTGTTCACCAGAGTTATGAGCCCTGTCACATCGATGCATTGGAAGGGACAGTTTGCCTTTTGGTATATAATAGCCATTGTAAATATCACTATCCGATGTGGCGTGCCAAACTAGACAATCAAATTGTCAAGATCCCCTAAAACAAACGCAGGTCTAAAAAATCGTCTTACTCAAAGGTACAGCGATCCATCGAATAGTCTCACGAATGATGGCGTCGACATACGGCAAAGACGGTCTGTCACTAAAATCAGGAAAGCGATCGGTACCGATGACCGCATCAATTTCCGCCTGAGCACGCTTCCAGACATGAGGGTGCAAGACCATGGCAAGGGTAAAGATCGTCAGGGAATTGGCCGCCTAAAAGAAGTTGTGAGATGTGCCAATGTAACGTTATCATGATGCGTACTGTCTCTGCGGAAGCTGTACAAATTCAAGGGTGACTGATTAGAGCCCAAAAACGATGACAACGTACCGAAGAACGCGGAAGCAGCTGCCTTTTTCAGGCAGGAAATATACTTTGCGCGAAACGATGCATCGTATGTTCGTGCGCGATTTAGGTGATCAGAAACCATACAGGGGATTGACCGTCCGTCAGAAGGTAACTAAACGAGGAATGTCAAGCGAATTCCATATGAAACCAAATAAGATTCACCATGCGCTTTTCGACATACTGGTATGGCATCTCTGTGAGTTTTTCAGACAGGTCGCGAGTACATTTTGCTTCGCGTTTCAACCAGGATCCCGGGAACCAGTCAGGGACGCGCAATACTTTTCAACAAGTAAATATAGTTGGCAATGATTTCGTAGAAGATAGCTCACAAAACGGGAACAATTTGAGGAGGATAGCATGCTCTGGCATGGCTGCCGGCATCGCAGCAGCCGCGAAATCCTCGAAACAGCGTACTATCGGGTCATCTTGTGCGCTTGGCTCATAGTCATAGGCAGCGGACAGTGATACTGTCGTGCTAAAGCTGAAAAGAGTGCAGTATGTCGACACGTGACCGATAATCTAAGAGTGTGCCTTACACATTGTAATGATGTTGATAACGATCAGGATTCTCAATCATGTTAATAACCATCTGTCGAGCTTTGCACAGCTGTATCGGACGGAGGCTAAGAGCAGCATCGGCGCGAAACGTCTGATGAAATATCCGCCTGCATAATCGCCAATGTTCACTGTAGGGGTTGAAAGCAAAAATACTATCTATACCATACCTAGGCAGAAACCATCAAACAAGCTAGCATGGGATCCCATATACGAAACTCACGGCTCGAGTGTAGCGACAGTAGGACGGTCTGAATAGAGATTGGAACGCTTCTCTAGCAATTCCACAGCAACCGGCTGCGATCCTAGGACTATGACGTCCTGGTCTAAAATCCGAAGGTAAAGTATGTCGCCTGTGGTGTACTCAACGTGCTGAAAGCTCGTATTACATTGGACTACACGGCTCACCATAGATGGCATGCCACTTTGTATAGGTTTTCCAAGGTTCCTCGCGGTTGATCGAGAGTGCATTTCCTACTATCGGGATTTGTGTTGGACCTGGGGGTAAAGGCAGGCCTTTCCTCTCCCGCCTGCGTTGAATGAGGCGCCGAGCGGCGTCTATGGTAACGATCAACACGGGCACAATGACCACGAGCTGAGCAGTCAGTTGCATCACGAGCTGAGCAGTCAGTTGCATCACGAGCTGAGCAGTCAGTTGCATCACGAGAGAGGTTGTGATAGCAGGGACCTGCGTTGAGGATGCGATCCTCTTATATAGATACTACCTCTTCAGCGGGAGAGTGGAATTAAAAAGGGAATCCCTGAGTCTCCAGTGCTCAGTGGGTGATAGGCCTTAACTTGAAATCGAAGAGAGGCAGCTTCGCGCGGTTGCTTCGGAGTCAGATGTACGTACCGGGAGGTTGAGCAGCTAAGTTACACGCTGGTAGCGCGTTGTCAGAAATGCACCCCACTTAGTATATTCAACCTACTTTCCGGGTGCGAGCACTGTGGCCAGCATCTTGAGGCAGCGATAGATCGCGTACGCTGCGAGGTAGCAGGTAAATGATGCATATTGGCGAAGGAGATAGAGCGCAGACGCGACCAGCCATCGATAGATGCTGCGCCAGCTAACAGCTTATACTTCCTCGGAGACTTCCTAGACGCGTGAGACCAGGATCATTCAAGAGTCCACGCAGTTACAATTTCTATGAGAAAGTGTGTCTGATCAATTCCCGGCTGTACTACGATCCCGCGTTTGGTTCGATACCATAGACTTTCAGCCCTCTCTGAAAAAATCATCGTCGATTAGATCACCAGGCGACCTTGGGGAAAAATGAAAGTGAACCATACCTTTCCAGCCCAACCGATTCCCCTCACACGATTACATCCCCATACCCTCACTTCACCCAGTTTCGACGCGTTCGACACGACGTCTTTCATCATGAAATCATCCAATTCACGGCACCAGCTCATGTCCAGCCAGCGCACGTCTAAGACGTCCTTGAGCCGTCCGAGGGATTCCGAGGGAATTGGACCCAAGCCGTTCAAGTTGAGGGATATGAGCGACGGTGCTGAGTGTCCAAGGAGAGCTGCGAACGTCGCACTTGAAAGGTCACGGTTTCGTGCGAGAGACACAATGCGGAGTGGGGGATTGGGAGTAAACGTTCCGCATTCATCCTCGTCATTCACTTCCATCCCAGATTCTGAGTCTTCCGAGTCGAATGCGAGGAAAGGCTTATTCCAGTTCTCGAAAAAGTGAGCAACGCCGTCGTCGGACAAACTTGACAGACCTTCCAATCTGAGTTCTGAAATGACGCGTGCGTGTTTCCGGATTCCGTTTTCCAGTACCACATCGGTGAATCCTTCATGCCAAGATGGGTCAAAGCTCTCCAACGTTGGACCATGCCTTTCTAGGATCTGAAGCCAACCATCTTCCAGAATACCAACGGCAGGGTTCGAGAGATCCAGCAATTTCAGGGGCGGTAAAGCACAGAGCGGCTCTACGAAGGTGTCATCCAAATGTCCAACCTCTTTCAGCTGCAATTCTTTGAGTTTGGTGCAATTCCGCGCGAGTGACGTTATGCATTCGAGGTCAAAACGAGGGCTCTGAACGATGCGAAATGATTGCAATTCTGGTTTGGCCTTGAAAAACTCGATCCATGCTTCCGCGCGGACAAGAAATGGTCCAAGGAGGCTTAGATGTGCGAGATGGGGGAGCGATTTGGAAAATGCAATAATAACCGGACAAGTAAGACGACCGCAATAATCAAGGTGCAAGTGCGTCAAATTGGGATTGAGACTCGCGAGTGCCATCAGAGCTGGAGGAGTCAAGTCTGCCGATGAAACTGAGTATGGAAGCTGGGGGGGAAGCAAAGTCAGCTTACTAGTAGAATCATAAAACCGAAGTTTCTTGTTCTGGACGTCATAGAATAATTGAACATTTTCGGACGTTCTGCTCATCAATGTATGAGTGCTAGTATTTAAGCGATATTCGCCACTCACAAGCTCCGGTTTCGAGCCAGTGTTTTTGCAATTTCGTCCATGTTGACTGATCCTATGTCGCCGAGCGCTTCGACATCGTCAATATAGTTTCCGATTAGCTGCGATTTGCTGAGGAGTTAAACAAAAAAAGACCAAGATCGAGATTGGATGATCACCTCGATACACAGAGAAGCCAAGGTCGGGAAGCGCCGTTCTTCAAAGTTGATCACTTCGCGTTTTTCCGCTGCCGGTTTTCTCTTTTTAGGAACGGCCGGTTTTTTGAACGGGTCTGTCCCAGACGCCTTCGCACACTGGTGACAAAGATAACCGGGCGGCGGATTCGCTGCCAGCGTGTATCTCGTCTGAAGAAAGCAAAAGAAAAAACGAGTGAGGTAACCTCCGATCTCTATATGAAGTCAACCATAATTACCACTGTGAATTCTTTTTCGCACCGAGCACATTTCTCGAAGCTCCCGACAGGCGGTTTGGAGTCGCCGTTGCCGCCCATGGACCACAAGTTCTTCGAAACGGCCGTATACTCGTCTTCGGACGATCCGTCGTAATCGCCATCCTCTTTGGCCTTCTTTTTCGCCTTGGATTTAGCCGCCCTAGTGGTCTTGCCTTTGCGCTTCTTCGCGGGCGATGCTTCCTCCGCTTCGTCAAGTTGATCGGACACATAACCCGAATCCTAGTAGTTGAATCATTGGGATGAACAAAATAAACGAGAACGACATTGACATTGACATACAGTGGCCGCTTGACGTCGTCCGCGACGGCTCGTTGAGGCCGCTGCAGTGGCGGTCTCGTCCTCGACCTGGTTTGGATCGTCACCTTGTTCCGCGCTCTGTGCAGCGTCTTCCCCTGGTGCTTGATCCCTTGTTGCTACACGGCGCGCAACCGTGGCTGGGTTGATACCGGATTCCTAGGTGTCGAAGTTGAGGCTATTGGGAGCGAACAAGCCCCGGCATAGCAAACGCACTCTAAGAAACTCTGTCAGGGCAGATGTTGGACCCCGTACATTGTTGCTCCTTCGAGTCATCGTTTCTCTTTCAGAATTCCCCGGGTTCAACCGTACGAGCAAAGGCAGATGTTCAAGTTGCTGTGGTGGACGCGACGCGCTCGTAAATTAGGGTGAGACTCTGAAACGCGACACGTTAACAAGCACAACAAACCCCGTGAGAAGACGGAACAACCGGCCCGTTCAATTTAATGGCTGTGGCGAATGCACACGATCCAGCCAGACTCCAACTTCATGGCACCTGGCCAGTGTTTGGAGTGCCATGGGCGCGTCGGTGGAAAGCCACAAACCCATGTATGGCGTCCCCAGGGGTCAGTAACATGCCATGACTGAAGACGAAAGGGAGCCAACGTCGATCGCGCGCCAGGACACTTCCAGACTCTGGGTAGACGATCACCCCCGGTATAGTTAGCCAAATAAAACTTTAATTCATTCACTCATTCGTCCAGATATACTAGACTAAATGCGTCTGATGGCATTGTAATGGCGCAGTGTGCAACCACTCATCCATGTTCATGAGTAGCAACATATTGATTCAAGTACTGCTGCTCTTCCGTTCAAAATCATCAGGTTTCCAAATGGCGGCCGGCCTAACGAGGCACTTGTGCGTCTGCTAATTTCGCTTGAGACCGATGGCTACTTCCACCGGTTTCGGCGAGACTTGCAGAAATACTTTTACAAGAGGACTCTGTTTCGAGAATTCTTGTTTTTACGAGTCCTAGCACAAGCTCACAACCTCTTCGATAGATCGTCAGATGTTTTTGTTCGGCCGTTTGCTCTGACTAGACCAACACTGCTGTATGTGAACGTCGTCGATGGACGGCTCATCCTGACATGTAGGTCTCAAGCCACGAGACAACGCAATCAAAACTTGTGCGTCGTTTTTGTAGTAATGGTGTGGTACCTTGTTTGTGAGCAACGGTGTTCAAACACGGGTGTCACGTTACAATCGCACACGAGCACAGACGAACCTATGTCACTTTGTGCGTCTGGTAAAATACGTACGAGTTGTTTCTGCTATTTTTCGCTGACTTCAAACAACTCAAGTGCGGCCGGCGCTTCCTCGGACGGGCGATTTCAAATGGGAACTATCCGTAGTGTCCTGATGATGACATTCGACTGAGAAAATGAGGTGGGTAACAGAGGACATGGCGAACAAGACTATGTGTCACTGTAGACGATAGCTATCGGAACGCTAGAAGCGCTATCCACCGAAAGCTGGACAACGCAAGTTGCAAACGACGGGGGAGAAACAAAAAAAACAATCAGTTTGTTCCCCATTCTTCTATCACTCCCTCAAAAAATGGTAGAGCTGAGTAAAAGATGTCACTGAACCAAAGGGATTACCACGGACTCGTTCACAGCTCCATCGGACAAGCCCCGCATGGAGGGATGGTGTATCCCCTGCATTCTAGCTCCGCTTGGACGAGTCCGACTTCAACTGTAGACATGGTCATTAAGGAGGTGATCACGATCGTCGTAAAGAGTACTGTTCCTGTGGAGCCAATGAACAATGTTACAATGTGAAGGGTCCATCTTCAAGACGTAGACTGATAAATGTTTCAAGTTGCAGAGGCAAGCAAAGTCGGCAAAAGCGTTTTATTGAACAGATATGTGAGCAGTCGTCTGGTATCAATACGACCTCGAATAGGTTGTGTGCCAAGACTCGGCACCGTCTGGGCTTCCCCGATGAAGAATCTCGGCTAATTCGATGTCACACGCATCTATTTCCATGGTCACTGCTTCACCGACATCACTACTCGTACCCATGCAGTGATACGCATCTTGAAGAGGGACGTTCAATTGGTCTTTGCTTCACCATGAAGAGATGAGAGCCTGAGTCACAGACTCACAGTGAGAAACTAGAAGTGGTTGATATAATCTTATCAATAGATAACCCTATAACGGGGTTAGGGTCCCAGTCTGTCTCTCTCTCACGCACTACGTCCAGTAACGTCCAGGATTGCGCGTTCACACGATCTGATTCAGTGAGCGTTGAAAATGTCGCCAACGACGCCCTACGTCCAACCCGGGGAGCCCCTCAACGACTTTCTACGTTCTTTCTGGCAAAGACAAGTCGATGCTGCAGAACAAGAAACACCAGACTACAGGCATCCGCCGCTCCCTTTGGCGAGGATAAAAAAAGTAATGAAGAGCGATCCAGACGTCAAGGTATGCATGAACAACTATTCGACGAGTTAGTGCGCTGTCGATACCACCCAACGTGCAATCTGCAGATGATTGCCGCGGATGCACCTATCCTCTTCTGCAAAGCTTGCGAAAGTGTGTACCCTTTGTTCGCGTTCCTGAAAGAGGGTCCATATCCAACTCGAGCACTGCCACGCGTCCTCAGGGCCGTGTGTTCCACCTCAGTCCCCTCAGCCCTCACTCAACTTTTCAACCCCCCCCTCCTTCCCCAATAAAAATTTAATTCTGATGGACCACACACGCAGTTTTTATATCCGAAATCACAGCGCGTGCATTCATTATTGCAGACTCGAATAAACGCCGTACATTGTCTCGCGCAGACATTGCAAAAGCGCTCGCCAAGTCGGACCAGTTCGACTTTTTGATCGACATCGTACCGAGGGAGGAAGGGTTAATGGGTCTTGGTCACGGCACTGCAGGTGGCGCTGGTGCTATTGCGGGAGGAAATAACTTGGTTGCTGGGGTAAGCCCTCTCCGCAGCCAGCCGTCCTGATGATACGACATACACAAACCAGCCTAGTCAACCCGCCATACATCAGGAACAAGACCGTCCTTCTGGCGGAGGGCAGGGTAGCGTGTCGTCGACTGCTGCACTAGACCAGGCAAGCATGTCTCCCTTGGTATCGTCGTGTTCGTTCAACTATTGACTTGCTCGCTCTTATGGCTCGATCGACGTCCAGTTTTATTGACTGATGGACACCGTTAATTTAAGCTGTCACCCAACTTTGTAATACATCTACTTCCCAGTAGGCACTCTCAATGCTTGTCGATGCTTTAGTGTGGACACTGCGAGTCTAGGAGTGCACAGCTTAAGAGTCCATATTGCTACGACAACCTTTGATGATACAGAACCTCCTTACTAGGTTTGTTCGCCAGTTATACCTTTGATATCATACTGTGCAGAGAACTGGAAGCTGAACCATCCACGGACACTTTCGCTCGTGCCCAAACCTCCGATTTCTGATCTACTCATACTCGTCCTTCCAATCGGGTATGCTAGCTAGATAGTCTAGGTTATCTAACAATCGAGACGTCGCCGAGACTTTAGACTGATCCAGAGCCTCCTCTCTCGTATATCCCCACGGTTCGGGTAGGACCAGCGGCGCGTCCGCGCGAAAGTCGTCCGTGATGAGATGCTCAAAGGTGGCCGCAGAGGCGACCCGCGGTGTCAGGGGTATGCCGTCATCGAGGTTCCATAGCTGCAAAACACCAAAGAAAAAAGCACGATGAATGAAATGCATAAAAACGGTAGGTACGCCTGATACAGAAAAAGGTACTTACCTTACTGATGAACGCCGGAAGGGAAGAGTGACTGTAGATCAAGCCGTCCTTACCAGCGTGCTCGAGCGCGCCTTTTTCGACCCAAGGCGAGATGACGAGGGCAGGTACGCTATCCAGATGTTTTTTTTAAGGTACAGCTAAGGACAGAAAGTAGAGAGCGCATGCTACGGACGTACCGGAGACCAAGTCTGTCAAAGAAAAATGTATAGTTCTTCCCATCTTGCGCTACTTCTGTGTAGGTCAGGTCATCGCCCGGAGGGACGCCCACGGGTGGAGACACGTGGTCCGCATATCCCTGTAACAGAGTGCATAAGGCGCATGAGTCTCTGCACCGCGGACAAGAAAAAATCGCGACGTACGCCGTGTTCGTCAAAGGTGAGTAGAAAGAACATGCCTTCCCATTGAGGCGAGCTACGAAGTGCTTCGTAAACGCTTTTTGTCCACGCCTCGCCCATACTTATGGGACTAGGAGGATGCATCGAGTCATAAGAACAGCACTGGATACAAAAAAAGCAAACCCGTTCAGCAATGAATATGAACACCAACAAGACAAGGGCATGGATGTCGTCCCACCTCGGGATTGATCCAGGTGAACTGAGGCAACGTCCCCGCCTTGACATCCGCAAAGAACTGTGCAATGGGCTGGACGTGGGTTTCCGACCTTCCGCTGGTATACGTCCACTCGTAAAAGGAGGCGTCCGGGTTGAAACTGGAGTTGTAGTAGTTGATCCAGGTGATATTTGCCTCGTCGAGTTGTTGGAAGATGGAGCGTTGAGGAAGACCAAAGACGTCGAACGTGCGGTTGTTTCTTCCGTGTCCGTAGGACGTGCCAGAGGTCATGTAGGCGCTGCAACACTCCATCAGCCGTTAGTTCATGTCGGCTGGGACATGGTGGACTTGAGGGTGAAGGGCATACCGATTAGGATTTGTAGGACCAGGAACGTCACAGAACCAGTGGTCGAACAGGAGATAGTTCTCAGCCATTGTGCGAAAAACCGGTATCTTGTCCTCGGGAAGGTATTGAATGACATCGGCCGCACGGGTTAAGTTGTACGTGCCATGGGTAATTTCGTGTTCTATGACAAAGCCGAGCATGCGTTCTTGCTTTTCGATGATCTCGGGAAGACCTGACTCATTAGGGTGGTAAGTGGAGAAGAGCTGGTAGTTGACGCCTGTGAGGGAGTGATTCGGGTCATAGGGAGAGACGTTTCTGCCAGTAGGCTCTGCACAGATCCACGTGGACTCTGTTGAAGTGAGATTGGCCTGTAGTAGCGCCTGTCAACCCGCGATACATGGTCTGGAAATGCAACATACTGGGTTACAGTATTTACCCCGCAAATGACGGATGTTGTCGATATCGCTGCGGTAAGAGAGATCGCCAAAGAACGAGTCAAACGAACTGACGAGACACGGCAATGAGTTAGTGTGCGGTCTCCAGGGCCATTGACAGATTCTGGAAAGTCTTGTTCACCGATTTTCTTGGACGAGCACCACCACGTTCTTGATATGTTCTTGCCAGTTCGCAGAAGGTCCGGAAGCCGAGACCACTCTCACTGCCAAAGCGAAGGCAGCAACGAAACAGATCATCCTTGGAGAGCCTGAGACGAACATGAGGCAGAGTCATGGGTGCCCCTTTGTTATCGCGTTTTATGGATACCATGGGTCTGCTGCTGTGGTGAGCTCCGGTGAGTCGCACCATACGTTATCGCACCCACGTTCCTCAGCTGTCCAATGACAGGCTGTCTTCGCGTGAGTAACCCCTATGGCTCGTTATAGACAACATTCTGTAGTACGATATGATACCTCATACCTTTCCATGAGTGGCCAGTTGAAGATTCCTTCTCTCATGCCATTTTTTGTGTGAACAATCGATGATCACCACCAACGTTGGCACTCACCTCACCTTCGTCGTATTCAAATGATGGTACAAATTACTAAGGCGATCCAGGCACTGTTCTATAGCTTCTGAGGCACCCATACTGTACAGGGTCAACCAAAGGGGACAACACGAATGTACACAAACTTTACGATCCCTCCTCTCCAGTCTCCATTCGCCAACTACATCTCACACTAGACACATTCTCGATCGCTTCCATCTTTATCACGCCTTTCGACCTCGTCCTTTTACGCAGTCAAGTAGCACGCATATGAGTTCCAAAGAGTAACACAGCAATGGACGCGTCGCATGCAAGAGGCGCTGATGGGACGAGCCCGCAACCATTGGTGCTATCCGGCCACAAGCACGCGGTATACTCAATCGCGTTTCTGCCTGACGGCGACCAGTTTATCAGCGGGTCCATGGATGGAAGCGTAAGGACTTGGGGAACAAAACAAGGTTGTGAGATACGCTCCCCAATCGAATGTACCGTGTCGACCGTGGCCATCTCGAACGACGGCCGATGGATAGCCGCTGGCGGCGAGAAATGGCGGGTCATACTATGGGACGCCACGACGCACGAAAAAGTGGGCGAATCAGCCAACGTGGGGGTCATCGAATGCCTGTCGTTCTCCAGTGACGCTGCCAAAGTCGTGGGCGGGTTGGGGGACACGACGGTCGTCGTTTGGAGTGTTCCCACGGGCGAACAACTCGCAGGCCCGTTTCGGGGCCACATCGACGCCGTCACCTCGGTCGTCTTTTCTCCAGATGGCGATAAACTTGCGAGTACGGACCTGCACGATATCCAGATACGGGATAGTCACTCTGGTACTCTGGTCCTCCCTCTGATCGAGCTGGAGGCATGGTCGCTCGCGTGGGCGCCGGCACCCGACGAGCGACTGATCTATGCTGCGTGCAACAATTGTATCAGGTGCATCGATACGTCGACAGGTGCGGTGTGCTTGGAATGGAAGGCGCATGCCTTGACCATCACTTCCATCGCGCTCTCGCGGGACGGACAATTTATCGCATCCTCATCCAATTACGCCAAAACTGTCCAGCTCTGGAGTACGGCGACACAACGTGAATGTGTACCTGCCCTTCAACATGGTTCTTTCGTGCGATGTATTGCCGTTTCACCGAATGGATCTCATGTGATCAGTGGTGGAGAAGACCACACAATTTACATTTGGCCAATTAAAGACAATCTTGCACGGGTCGATGAAACGGCATCACAATCAGTCATGGTATGTGGCATACGCTGTACTATTCAAGTTGTTGACGATTTCCAAGGCGTTTGTTTCTGTCGATGAGGATGACAATTCGGAGAGTACCACCACACATCTGGAGATCTCGACTTCTCTGCAAGGCGAAGGACCGAACCTCAATGCCGAGTAAGCCATGACATCATTCATCTCATCGTCTGTGAG